>JAJOZX010004286.1:247500-350000 GCA_023014485.1 Bathynomus jamesi
ATCATTTCAAATCAATTGTTATTTCTTTTTAATAAAATTTTAAAAATCTTTTTAATTTTTGTAATTAGTGACAAGCAGTCAATGGTAACAATTCAGTAACTCATTTTCGCAGTTTTGAAGATATCTGAATATCCTCATATTTGAGTGAAATGAGTTTGACGGTATTAAATGAGACCCTCCTAGGAAGAAGTGGCCAAGCGACAGAAGTAAAAGAAACGCCAGGAAACGCAGTTAAAGTTGTATCAAATTTGAAAGTGGAATAACTTTTGAACTTCTGAAGATATTTCGATGAAATATCTTCAAAAGTTCAAAAGTTATTCCACTTTCGAATTGGTACAACTTTTAACTGCGTTTACTGGCGTTTTAAATTTTTGTCGCTTAACTACTTCTTCCTAGGAGACCCTCAAATCTAGAAACTAAATGCGTGCAACTCCATGAACAAAGAATGAAATAAATCATAAATGTTCTTTGTAAGTGAACTGTATGAGCTAAATTATCCTCAAGTTTTTCAGTTCTAATTTAAAGACGTGAATGATTTGCTTTAAATTCGATTTTGTGAAATTTTTAACTAAATATTCTGCCTGACGTATCATTAAAGGCATAATCCCAACCTTGCCGTGAAAGGTATCATTGAATCGATAACGTTGGAGTGATACTTCATTTCTGGAGGTGATTCTTATATATCCTTATTGTGCGTGTAATTCGGTCCTGAGTACAAGCGCCGTGCCCACCTCACTGAGAAGAAGAAATGGATTACTAAATACCGTATGTTGGTATTTGTAATTGTTTTTATTTTATTTATGGTATCTAATTATATTTGTGGGGATAATTTGTTTTAATGTACCTTCAGGTAATTTTCCTTGTGGGTGTGTATCATTTATTTATTTATTTCACGTTTAACTGTGAAATTCATCCCAGGTAATTTTAAACAGTTTCATGTATCTGTGTTGAAGGTCTTATTGTTTGATGGGGTTATCTAATCCCCTTCGTTGTACGTAAGGTCATATGACAGAGAAGACCTACAGCTTTATGTGGGAACCGAACAACGGGTCACTACATCATCTGGACGCAGAGAACGATCTACCATCCAACTACAGGGTGTACACAAAGTCTTTTCCCGATTATAAACTTTAATTACATGAAATCCAGAGAAGACAGAGTAATGCTTTGTTTTGCATGTTGTTGCGTAACACATCAAGTTTTTTCTTGTCAATGTTTGGTGTGGATTAATGCATGACAGGGTGATAGGCCCATTCTTCTTTGGTGAAAACAATGTTACGGCATGTACCTGGACATGCTCGAGTTCTTTGTAGCCCCCAGTTGGAAGACCTTCAACCATTCATCATTTTACAACAAGACGGTTCGCCTCCACACTGGGGTTTGTTAGTGCGTGAGTTCTTGAACACCACTTTTCCCGGAAGATGAATTGGGCGCGACGGGCCGGTGCCATACCCTCTACGATCCCCGATATCACGCCCCTGGACTTCTTCCTGTGGGGATATGTAAATGATTATGTTTACCATATTCCTGTTGCTGACATTGACACTCTTCGTGCAAAGATTTGCGATGCCATTAACAGTGTCACGAGAGATATGCTAGCAAACGTATGGCGTGAATTCGAATTTCGCTTGGATGTGGTACGTGTAACTAACTGCGCACATGTTGCGATTTAATAAGAAATACAATAAACTTTACGTGTTATACAACAACATGCAAAACAAAACATTATTGTGTCTTCTTTGGATTTCATGTTATTAAAGTTTATAATCGGGAAAGGACTTTGCGTACACCCTGTACTTTCCAGACCCACTCTCGCTTAACTTCGCTGATCGACGGGAAGCGGTGTTACGACATTGACGTAGCTCGTTTTGCTGAAGAATTATTATTTTAAACTACTCTTAATTTTACTATTTTTTATCAGATACTATTTGTCTTTCTACATTATTAAGGTTAATACCTATCTAATTTTTGTTAGTGACATTATTAAACTGCGCTTAAGTGCTCGTAATCAAACGATAAAAAAATAATTTTATGTACTAATGTACACCAACTTGAATAGTTTCAAGAACCAGCTGGTCAGGTCCTTGTACAAAGCCCCTGACCAACCATGCGTGACTGGCTACGAGGGCAGGAGGAGAGCGGAAACCAAATCCTGCAAATGAGGCGGGATGCTGCAGAGGATTCGACCGTCATAAGATATCATAAGGTAATGTACGATATAAATATTAAACGATAAGAATCTCTAAAGTCTATATCTATCTATCAATCTATCTATCTGTCTATCTATCTATCTATCTATCTATCTACCTATCCATCTTTCTACCTATCTGTTTATCTCTATCTATCTATCCATCCATCTATCTATCTCTCTATCTACTTATCTATCTACCTATCCATCTATCTACCTATCTGTTTATCTCTATCTGTCTATTCATCTATCTATCTATCTATCTATCTATCTATCTATCTATCTATCTATTTCTCAGTCTCACCATCCACCTATGACTCCGCCTGCACTCAACTTCAATGCTCTTTACATCGTGCCTTTGTTCAGAAAATTAAACTGTATAATTTAATACCATAGTGATATTTCTTTCTATGTGATTTGACATCTTCAGCTATCCTGATTTTCATGTCTGTAAATTCTTATAAGTTATTATACAGCCGTATTCAAATGACGTGCCCAAATCGTAAATTTCTATAACATATATATATATACACACACACACACTGCACTGTATCCTTGCCGTCTTTATATTATTCAAAGGACAGACTCATAAATATCATACTTTCGCTCATGTTATTTTAGACAATCAATATATTTAGAATTTTAAACAGCTGATGATAATTACCATGTGAGCCGAGTGTTGATTGCTTGAGAACTGTTCACTTGGTGTTCGGAAATTATAAAGGTTTTTATTTTATATATATATATATATATAAACCTTTATATATATATATATATATATATATATATATATATATGTAATTAAGAACGAAGACAGATTATCTGTAAATAAATTCAAGATCGAAATAAAAGGTTTTATCGTATTCTAAAGTCAATATATTTATTCAGGTAACAAGCAGCTTGCAGCATCATTGTCATGTATGTGGAATGTCCACGCAGCAATGAGACTTCGGTACGTAGCTCATCACTAGTGACAGAAACAATGGTTTGATTTATGATATACGTGTAATATTATTACAAATATATAATCATATAATCTCGGGCCTGCTCTACACAGACCGGACAAAAAACTCAAAAAATATTTGTAATTTCAAACTTTCTGTCACACACACACACACACACACACACATATATATATATATATATATATATATATGTGTGTGTGTGTGTGTGTGTGTGTGTGCGTGTGTGAAGAAAATTAAGTAACTTTTTCATGTGAGAAAACAATATAAGAAAAGTCATAAAATTAAATTAAAAATTTATTAGAAGGTTTTTACTTCTGAACAGTCAGCGGAAGCATCTTCTATTCGCTCTTGAGAAGGGCAGGCGTGTTTCTCCTGAAACGACCAGACTTCTGATAAATATCCGATCTTTATCTCTTTTATTTCTCATATATATAAGTGATAAAATTTACAAGATATTTTGTGGGTTTCGCGCACTGACTTTGCATTAAAATTTATTTCTCATATATATATTATATATATATATATATTTGTGTGTGTGTGTGTGTGTGTGTGTGTGTGTGTGTGTGTACAACTTTCAAACTTTGTTTTATGAGATAAGATGACGGGCCAATTTGGAGACACCAAGTTTTCATTAAAATATATTTAACCTTATACACACACACACACACACACACACAGACAGTGTATATATATATATATATATATATATATGTGTGTGTGTGTATATATACATTTCAACTGCAAAGAACACGCAGTATAATTAACGTAAAGAACGACGCTTGTATAGGAGAACATTCCGCGCAAGATGAGGAGGGAGAACGAACAAATGAAAAAATGAGGTAACCACCCGGGAATCGAACCCGGGATCTTCCGATTGCCGGTAGTAGTGGTTATCATATCTGTAGTCATATCTGACCGGCAATCGGAAGATCCCGGGTTCGATTCCTGGGTGGTTACCTCATTTTTTCATTTGTTCGTTCTCTCTCCTCATCTTGCGTGGCATGTTCTCCTATACAAGCGTCGTTCTTTACGTATATATATATATATATATATATATATATATATATATATATATGGAGTGATCAAACGATCTGAGAAATCGCATTTAACTGCATTTGATATACAAATTCATTAACGGAAATTGATTCGAAAAATGATGCTAATTTTAGATGCGGGAAATGATGTCATTGTAAAGCATGACGATGGAAAAAATATATTTAAAAACGGAAAAAATAAGTAAAGAACGAGTAATTACTTCTGTTACATTACTTTAAGGGTTTAAATTCGTTTTCGTCTGCGAGAAACGAGGTTTGTTGGGTATTAAAACAGTACCCAGTACCCACAAACGAGACAAAGATGAATCATCATCCATAAGTTAAGTAAATGTAAACAAAAACACATCCGATCTTTCGCTTATTGAGTAAAAAATGACGCCAACTCGTTTGTCCTTAAAATAAATAGCGAAGACGCTCCTTTATGAGTCGAATAACTTGGAAGACGCACTAACAAGGGAGAGAAATTTTCTTCTTGTAATATAGGCGTATCTTCGCTATTCATTACAAATACAAACAGGGTTAATGGGTTTTCCTTTATTATTATTATATATGGAGAGAGAGAGAGAGAGAGAGAGAGAGAGAGAGAGAGAGAGAGAGAGAGAGAGAGAGAATGTGTTTGATTGAGGTGATATGAATGTGTTTGTGGGTGGAGCTGGTACATTTGTATCACCTTGAGGAGAAAACACAAACCCTTGGTACACCTTACTCCTGATGAATCATGCACCCTGACCTATATGACTGGAAGCCAGCATCGTAGCTCAGTGGGTAACACTATTTCCTCGTAAACAGAGTTAAGACACTGAGGTCGAGGAGCTCGAATCCCTATAATGATAATAATAATAATAATAATAATAATTAAAAGAAGTTAGATCAATGGTGTCCACATTATTTGGCCTGAGCACTGTGCCAATTTCTGGCACTCCTAACTAATTATTACTATATTAACAGTGAGTGTCTGTGATAAACACAAAGTAAGTGCGAAGTAATAACAAAAGTGTTGACTATGAATTAGTCTTTGCTAATTGAATTATAAAATCTCAAAACAGTATCACGTTCAGAGGTAACGAACCAGGCACCGACAGAAGCCTCGTTGGTACGTTGACCCTCTTCTACGTATTTGGCAATTCTCGTACCCTGAATAGGGGTGGAGGAGGTTAGAGTAAAAACAGTGAAAATTTTACTTTATGTTGCCACCGTTCGTAGCTAAGTTGGTAACACCGTTTTTTTTTTTTCCTATAAGCGAAGTGAAGACACTGATGTCGGGGGTTCGAATCCCGATGATACTAGTAATAAGAATAATGTAGGACTGACAATTATTATTGTTTACTTTCTGATTACAACTTAAACTATAAACATGGGTACTTCGTAACCTGGGTCGCAAAGGTGGGCAGTTGCGCCGCAAAAAGTTGCGGCGCAACTTGCGGCGCAACATTTTTGGTTGCGCTTGCGCTTGCGGCGCAACTTTTTGAAAAGGGTTGCGCTTGCGCTTGCGACGCAACTATTTCAGCAGAGTTGCGGTTGCGGTTGCGGCGCTACAAAAATCGTTGCGCGTGCCCACCACTGCTGGGTCGTAACATTGCTTCCTGTTGATCAGCGAAGTTAAGCGACAGTGGGTCTGGATAGTGGTTGGATGGATGACCATCCCTTGCGCCCGGGTAATGTAGCGACCCTTGGTTCGGAGCGCACGTAAAACTGTTGGTCCCCTCCGTCAGATGACTACTTTTACTGTTTCGAAAGGGGTTTAACAACTCTAAAACATCATCATTATTTTTTAAACAATTTGTGTCAAAGAACTGCTTAATATATATATATATATATATATATATATATACAGGGTTGGCGCAAAAGTTAGGATTCAAAGGTGCCAGAAAGAATGGATCTTTTCCGTTCTATAATCGCCACTGTTTTTAAATAAAAATTACTTTTTTTAGTTAAAAAATTTATAATTTATTCAGTGATGACGCTTTCACTCTTGACCTTTGCGCCACCCTGTGCGTATATATATATATATTAGACCGTAGGATCGGTTTAGTATTATAATTATAATTAGGCTGATTATGGTCTTTATATACCATATAAATTATTCACTGTCTATTCATTCTGTACTATATAAGATTCCCCTTTAAGCCATACCGAAGAGTACATACAGTATATACGTATGGACGTTTAATTTGGTATTGAAATGGTAGCCGTGGTAATAAAATGAATTCAATGACTGCAGACAAGTTATTTGCTTGCAACACTAGACACTAAAGTAAGGCTCAAATTTTGATCATCTTCTTCGTGCTTCAGCCTCAAAGTTAAATAAATTTATTTGATTATCATTAAAGGAAGGAAATACCGGCGAAGCAGCGAAGAGTCAAATAAGATCAAGACTTTTGTGGCCGCATCACTTTAGGTTAACATACACACTGTTACAGTAAACTGTAGCAGTTTAATGTTACAGTAAACGATATCTTGTTATTTCTCTTTGTATAATATGATATTTTGTGTGCTCAGAGGAGATTAAAATTAAACGTAAGATGCTGATTTTTATGTGAGGATCTTTCATAAGTTCGAAGCTTTATCCTTATCTTAATATAAGCAACTCTGTATCAGGTAACCGCGATTCCTTTATGATTTTGGGATACCACATTTCATCCCAAATTTACGTTTCACAGTCATTTAAGGAATATAATTATGCACACATGTATCTCATAACTTGAGTGTAATTAGTGAGGCATAACCCGTATGGGAAAATGGTGCTTATCACTGAAACATACCTTATGTCTTTTTTATAACATGTTTATCAGAGTATCGTTTTCCGGTATAACGCTCTGCTGCAGATTGCAAATAAACTCTTTCAGAGGAAGTAGTCCACATGACACTACAAAATTACTGCCTTTAACTCAAAATGAGTTTCGGAAAAGAATACTGTAAAAATATATCTCCTGTTTATATATGCTCCAGAAAACATTTTTTTCCCGGAGAAATCATTCTCTTTCCTCTTGCCCATGTGGATTTATCCCTGGTGGATCAACTGGATTTAGTGAGCACCAACATCAATATTCTTTTGAGCCAGCACGTTGTTTGACAAATCTGAATAGACGAACGTTTATTCGAAATACAGCTGTGGATTGTGGAATAGTTTTTACTGCAAAAGTTTTGATAAAAAAAAATATTTTCTTCTGGAAATTGTGTTGTAATTTTTAATTCAAAACTTTAGTTATCGTTCAGGGAACTCGGTAAAATAAGTTTAGATTCCCTGCATAATTTGTCCTTGCTTTCCTGCTAAGGAAAGTAAGGACATTTAAATTACGGATTTAAATTACGTGGCAGACGTTTCATTACTAACATCGCTATAAACGTTTTTACGTTTAAAGTAATTGATAAATGGAATAATCTTCCCGCGTCCGTCGTGAACTCTACCAGCGTTAATATGTTTAAAAACCGTTTAGATAGGCATTTTAAAAATATTAACGTCGTTTAAAATAATAAAACAATTAGCAACAGGAGCTCTGATGGTAATGGTCGAGGTTTACGTCTGTTGACGATTAATGCCAGCTTGTGACATGCCAGCGTGTGATATGCCAGCAATAAAATTATATTAAGAAAAAAAATTAGATAACACGAACTTAGATGCAGCTCGTAGTGTAAACTAACCCACTTTTTTGTTATACTCTTCATACTTTTTTTTCTTTTCTCATCCTCTTTACTTGCATGTCTGTAGTTTGCATGGTATGACAGTGTTTCTTTGAGTTAAGACTGTGTTTGCATGGTTTGTAAGCGTTCTTATTTTACTTCTTTTCGTCTTTCACCCCTTTCCTATTCTCTTCGACTATTTTTCCGACTTGTCGGCAGTGGCCGGCGGATGATGATGGTGAGTCTTTCTCTCTCTTTTTCTGAATGAATGTTAACCCACGAATGATAGGTTTTGTTACTTACTTAACCCCTATTCTCTTCTTTTAATCCCCTACTCTCTTCTTTCTCTCGGGCTAACTTTAGAGTGGATCTTAGAGTCTTTGTTAGCCTTAGCTTCTGTAGATCTGTAGATCTTGATAATTAGCATCACAAGAAAGTTAAACAGGCAAATGTTGGAGTATATTTAGATCTACTCTCATTTAAAGGTAAAAAGGTAGCCTAACAGCCAGGAATTCCACTCCCCCACGACGTAGGCGTGAGTGTGCCCCAAGGGCCAACATTTGCCGAGCATTAACAGGGTAAACAACCAATTTAACCCAATTGCTATTAATTACTTTCCATATTTTCCCTCCTATTTCAGTGTGAATATATATATATATATATATATATATATATATATATATATACACAGGGCGTCCCAAAAAAATGTATACACACTTTAAATAATTATAAAGGCAGTGTTTATTAAAATACATTTCATTTTCAAAATGTAATAGAATCTACAGACATTATTTAATTGTTTTGTCAACGCCTGTTTTCAAACTGACGTCCGTTCTGGTCCAGGCACTGCTGATAACGCGAAGCAATGGAATCGCAAACATCACGAAACATTTCGTTTGGTATTTGTGTGCATTCTCGTTCAATGGCTGCTCTCAATTCAGCGACTGTTGCAGGTTTTATAGCGTAGACTTTGTCTTTTAAGTATCCCCATAAAAAAAAGTCTAGTGGTGTGAGGTCTGGTGAACGCGGAGGGTATTCTACGAAACCCCTTCGTCCAATCCACATCCACATCGTGCAAGTACCACTCGCAATACTCCACTCTTCGGTCCGGATCATCATCTTCATTAATAGCATGGACTAATCTTGGAATGTAACTTTTCCATTGACAGCGCTTCAAAATGCGTTGGACAGACGATTCTGAAATTCCTACCTCACGACTCGCTTGCCGCACAGATTTTCTTGGACTTTGGTGATACGTTTCCAGTACTCTTTCTTGCTTTGTGGGGCTTGTCGATGTCCGTGGTCTTCCGGAACGCTTCTTGTGGACATTCTGAACAGTTCCATCGGCTAATTCCATCTCTAATTCGAGTGATGGTAAGTCGCGTTGGTGGATCTGTTTGAAACTCCCTCCTAAACTGTCTTTGCACTTCAACTGCGTTTTCACACTTCCAGTAGCATTTTAGAATGAATTTCCTTTGTTCAAAGCTTAGTCTGACTGCCATTATTAATTCTAATGGGTTTAACTTGGAAAGAAAGAAACATCAATTGAGCTATCAGCTGTTAAAGTGTGTATACATTTTTTTGGGACGCCCTGTATATGATACTTATGATGGCTTCAAATGATGGTTCAGAATCGACTTGCGTCGACCCCTTTGCAGTATCCCGCTTTGTTTGCGGGATTTGGTGGAGTAAAGCGCTGTTTTCTACTGTCATCCTTCCCTTGTGGCCAGATATATATATAATATATATATATATATATATATATATATGTAAACGAATAACCGCTCATTTCTGCATGTGCAAACATTACCTTCCATCAGAATTCGAACCCGGGACCTCTGACCTGGAGACCCGGGCGTTAACCATTAGGCTACAACAGGATAAAAGTTAACGGAAATCTGGCGACATTTCATCAACGCCCGGGTCTCCGAGTCAGAGGGCGCGGGTTCGAATACTGGTGGAGGATAAATTTTGCACACACAACACACACACAAATATATATATATATATATATATATATATATATATATACACACACACACACACTGTTAAGCTTGAATTTAATAAACTTCTCAATGGCAATTCACTTCATTAAAAAATATATAAAATTGGCGAGCACATTCTGAATTTATTGCATACATACTACTAATAAAAGCGCTTATATTGGACTATCACATTCATTTAATTATCTTTGAATTCTATGAAAAACGATTCCTCTCATAATCTCATAATCCCCAGTTCGTAAAACGACCATACATGGTTATGTATATTTAACACACACACACACACACACACACACCTTTTGAAACAGGGACATTTTCACGTTTTCAACTCTGGATAGCGACATTTAACCTAATCTAAATAATAATTAAATTAATTTAACCTAATCTAATCTAAATTTTAAAATATCTTTCTTTTAATGAATTCTAATGATTTTTAGTAAAGAAAAAATCTGAAACTATGGCGACATTTAATGTCATTACCCGCACGTTCGTCTCGCCGTGAACTTTGTGTGTATCCTTACGCTTGCCGCGGTTCCGTATGGTAGACAAGAATACATAAACACACGCGCACACACACACACACACACACACACCTATATGTATGTGTGTGTGAGTGTATATATATATATGTGTGTGTGTATGTGTGTTAGAAAGGATGTTACAGATAGCTTTTCTATTCTAATTCCATATATACAAGTTACCGCAATGGAACCCTATTAATTGGTCGTTATAAGGCCCTCAGTTTTCCTGCAATTCATGATGCTATTATTTTTAGCTGTCAAATGAATGTTATAAGAGTAAGGCAGGAAAGATCGTTGCATCGTTAAATCCTTTATTTATCTTGCATCTCATCGCAAATACATTTCGATATACGAGATATACGTCCGCGATCTATATACAGTATAATATACCTGTAAATTAACTTAAAGTGTAAATGTAAAAAATAGGTTTGAAATGAAAATAGATTGCCTTTAATTAACAGCCGAAGGAGGATTTCGGTTCTGATGCGGTGTAACAAAGGTGTTAAGAATGGTGATGGTAATGGCGATGGTAATGGTGGTGTATAAGGTGTTATATGAAAATGTTTATGGTCGTGTATATATATATTGTAGGTAGTGAAAGTTTCGTTTCGTTGAAAGTAGTTAGTTGGTGGAAGAGGTGTGAAGTAATAATGTATGGTGTTTCGTAAAATATGTTTCAGATGAAAACTTGTATCGTGATTTAGGGGTCTTAAATGTTTCTATTTTAATTATTGTACTTTCCAGAAGTGTAATTTAAATTTTTACGTACAAAACCAGTATTTATAATGTTTAATTGAAAGTATTTACATTGTGGACATGACTAAAACCCCGAATATATTCATGTCTAATGAAAAGGTACCCCGAATAAAATTGCGTAATAGTACGTAACTATACTTAATTTACTTCTTTTTTCTGAGATTTTAGTTAGTCACACACACACACGTGTGTATATATATAGTGTCCCAAAAGTCGTGTCCCCAAAACTAATGTCATGTTATACATTATATTGCAGAACTTTTGAAACACTCTTTAAATATATATATATATATATATATATATATATATATATATATATATATATATATATATATTAATTTTTAGCAACTTATACCTATTGTAAATGTATGAAACTAATCCTTCCTCTCAATAGCTATTTTAATCGTCTATAAATGTCTTTCGGGATCTTAAAAGTAGTCCATAATCGGTGATAATTTTAGGCCTTCTTCTTTATTGTCCATAACTGTCCACATCTGTCCGTGTATCGTGCCGGTGTCCGTCCACTTTAGGGTTGTTGCGCGCTGCCACGGCGGGTTAATTGGACACTGAGGGGAGATTATCTTCTAAACAAGGCGTTCTCCGCCTCTTGTTTATTAGTTCTCCCTCGCTCATTCCTGCCTTCACTTATTTACGAAAGAAAATTTCAACTGGCAAAGGTCAAACGAAGGCCATCCAAGCGCTAAAAGGTCAACAAAGGTTAGTGTAAATAATTAAAAGATTTTAATGTTCTTACATTAAACGTAACGAAAATATCACTTTCGTCTTTTAACTCTCAATAACGCTTTCATTTACGGACGTATCAACAATTTCCTTTATTATTTAAAAGAAAATTATGGAATTATTGTGTCATTATTATTATTATTATTATTGTGACGCAATCGTAATTACGTGATTAACGGAGACTCATCTCAGTGCCAGTGCCGTTAGCATGGTGAAATGGGGACCACATGGAGAGGAAATTGATATAGCAAATTCTTCGCTATTTGAAGGTCAATTTGGTTTCCGTTATTTTCGAGTGATTCATAAATACTTTTTTAAAATCACGTGAATTGAAGGGAATTTAATCACATATATATAAAAATATATATGTATCAGGGGTTTTCAGGGTTTTTCGTGAAGGGTCATATTTCAGTTAATGACCCATACCGAGGGCCAGTATGCAAGTTTTAGTTACAATTTTATTTTAAAATTAAATTTTATTGAAATAAAATATGACATTAAATAATGAATTGTCAGTATCCGCCAGCTAATATCCGCCAGCCGGGCCTAATACAAAACTTTGACGGGCCCGACTCTGGCTCGCGGCCTATGTTGGACAAGTCTGATATATAGAGTAGTCTTCTATGTGAAAAGGTGTTTAACTCTTCATACTTCTAAATAAACTATGAATGTATCGATAATATATATATATATATGTGTGTGTGTGTGTGTGTGTGTGTGTGTGTGTGCTGTATAATGTACTCTAGTATCCATGAGCAAGGTTGAGGAGGCCATTAATTTTGTTCTGTTTAATTTCTTTCATCGCTTCACTTGAACAAAAAACAAAAAACAAAAAACTCTAATTATTCCCACTATCCACGAATGTTAAAAAATTAATAAAAATTAATATTATATTAAAAAAAAAATCATTACGTAAACAACTTACATTTAGGTGCGTGTGGTCTTTAATGAAAGGCTCATGTGTGATATAATATGTCTGTGTGCATTATGTATTGTTTTACGTGCATGAAGTACATAACGTTATGTACACGCGAAATATGTAATTGGAAAATGAGATTATTGTTATAGAAATTCAGTTTTACTCGAATGAGTATTGAGTGCATTAAAATGAGCATATATATATATGATGCCACAATTTTCACTGTAAATATACTTAAGCGGTGATACAGAATCTATAAACTACAATGTAGCCATGCAATATTAAATATATATCCTCAACAACCAAAAATGCGTTTACTGAACGTTTATGAACGTGTTCTAAACACGTTTTGTAAACAAACATTGTTTGGAGAGTAGTCTGTAAGTCCACACCGTTTTTCAGCTGCATTCACTAAGGATTAAGTCGTGTCAGTTAACTACTTTAGATGAATTTGTATCTAAAACTATGGGCGAGATATGAGAAATTTATACCCTAAAATTTGTTTGGTAAGCAACAAAAAACATATTGGGGTATCCTGGTAAATTTAGACAATACAAAGTTAAAATTTTGCATATATACTCGTTGGTTGATCGATATAACGCGTTATACTTAAAAAACAAAATATTTTTATAGGAACATGATTAAAACCATGAATAATACCGTAAATTATTTTCTAAGAGGTTATAATACCCCATTGCGAATATTTTTTTGGGGGGAGGGGAGGGGAATATATCCATTTTAACATTAGATTGACATATTTAAATTATGTCTGCATACTTAAAATTATGTCTGCAGAGTTAAAATTATGTATGCATATACATACAGAGTGTATGCATACACAGTATTCCCTTAAATTGTAGGTATAATAAGTTATTTTATCCTTAATCTAATTCTTTACACTTCTTTAACAATGGATCAAAAATATCTTGATCTCTCTTGATGAAATGGATCAAAATAACTTGATCTCTCTTGATGAAATGGATCAAAATACCTCGATCTCGCTTGATGAAATGGATCAAAATATCTTGATCTCCCTTGATGAAATGGATCAAAATACCTTGATCTCTCTTGATGAAATGGATCAAAATACCTCGATCTCGCTTGATGAAATGGATCCAAATATCTTGATCTCCCTTGATGAAATGGTTCAAAATACCTCTATCTCTCTTGATGAAATGGATCAAAATACCTTGATCTCTTGATGAAATGGATCAAAATACATACTCTCCAACATGTAACATACTCAAACAGAAAAACTTTATTCTTACGAAGTCCTTCCACTTAACCTCACCTTACAAAACTTAACCTATAACGTAAAATGTTAATTTAAAGGAAACAAGAAGCTTGTATTTCAATGTTGTTTCGTGAATTTGTTTTCGGACGTTCAAAGTTTGAATTAGTTTTCGGACGTTCAAAGTTTGAATTTGTTTTCGGACGTTCAAAGTTTGAATTTGTTTTCGGACGTTCAAAATTTGAATTTGTTTTCGGACGTTCAAAGTTTGAATTTGTTTTCGGACGTTCAAAATTTGAATTTGTTTTCGGACGTTCAAAGTTTGAACGTCGAAAACAAATTCACGACAAGAAACAAATTAAAACCATTGAGAATTATGGGGCCTGTACGGAATATATATATATATGTATGGCAAGAAGGGTTCCGTCATAGCCACATCGTCATACCGCTTTCACTAGTTTGATGGGTAACTTGTCCTCTGCGTCCAGGTGATGTATGGACCCGTGGTTTGGATTCCAGGTAAAGTTGTATGTCCCTTCCAACACACGACCTTTGCTATTATACGAATGGAATTAAACACCCCAAAACATTATTATTATTATTATTGGAGAAGATATTTCTGATATTATCGTTGCTCGCCGATCGGAGGTGGACACCAACTATCTCATAACATTTTCGATGTCTTGGTCGTGAATAAAGTTTTATGAGATACAGTTAAACGATTTGTGGACGTACGATATTTTTAGCAAATTTATATTCAGGAATAAAGTACATCAGATTGCCTTTACCAATGCACCATTCTAATTCTTGTATATTTGTAAGTCATTATTGTATATTTGTAAATTATTATTGTATATTTGTAAATTATTATTGTAAATCATTATTGTATATTTGTAAATCATTATTGTATATTTGTAAATCATTATTGTATATTTGTAAATCATTTGTAGTTTATAGTCAGAGTGCCAATTTTTTTTCTTTTTAAACTGAAAATGTACTTTTCTTCAATTTAAGTAAGTTTTTTTTTTTTTTAAATAAATATCTTTTTTCTTTATTTTAAAGTGCAATTTCGGGATGAGATTGTGTATTGCATATTTTAAAAGCTTTGGTATCCATTACTGTAATTGTAATGTATATGTTGGTATGTGAACCGTGCATCTTGACGGCCTTCTAATATATATATATATATATATATATATATATATATATATATAATAAAAGCCAGTATCTGTGTTTTGGTAACGCTTACCAGTAGCATGGGTGCAAAATCTCCTACACCTATACTTGCATATATATATATATATATATATATATATATAACCCCTTATTCAGTAATTTATGTATTCTTAAAGAACAAAGCAACGTTAAGGATTTATTAAGCTAACGTACGCTAATATTGTGCAGTAACCTAATAAATTGATTGACGTGAACAAATAATAATTGAGTAGAATTTTTAAATATATGAAATTGGTGCAGAAATCAATTAAAGAAATCAAAATACAATCGAAGTTGAAGCACTTGTCAAAGGGCAAAAAGGTCAATTGCTATTTGTCACACTTTCCCGTTTTCGTGAATATTCGTTATAAAATGCTATTATCATGACCTAAAAAAATATAATTTAACTAACAATTACCAAAATGTTTATGGGCTTTGAGCTATCATTAAAATTGTTCAGGCTTTGCAAAATATCATAAATAAAAAATAAATGTATTGCCTATTGTTAAGGCAGACGAGAAACAAATTTTTTATTTTTTTTTTATTTTTTTTTTTACGCTACAGCGAAGTTATACCTGTAAAATGTTAATTCAATCTATATCTATGAAACGTGAGCTATAAAAATGCATCCGATATAAATACAAATAGGGTCACACAAATTACTGTATTGGTACAGTTATTTTCATACGTGTTCGACTCTATTTTAGGATACATTTTTTTTTTTATTTAAAATATGGATTAAAAAATTGAAGTTTCGCGGAATTTATTTCTTTTTTCAAAATATAGAAAGCGATTTAGAAAATTTAGAATTCAGAATTATCATTAGTTATTAACCTATTTTCTCTAATTTTATTGCGATGCTTTCTCACTGCAAGGAAATGTTAATTTTGTTTTTATTGTGTGGAAGGATGAACAACTGGGTTTTGCTGCGCGCCGCCTAACGTCACCAGGTCTCGATCCCGGGGCCGATGAATTCGTAGTCAGCGACGCTAACCACTACACCACCGTGTATATATATCCCTTTTCTGTCCAACTCTCTAACGAAAAGGTTAATTGTCATTCTCAATCTTTCATCTACTCAACCAGTCAGCTCTGGAACAACCTTCCTCAATCCATCTCTCCCTCTGTCTATGACCTCCAATCTTTCAAACATAAAGTGTACAGGCATCTCGAAAACTCTGGACCTTGATTTCGGCTCTCTCCTTCTCCTTTTATAGGATGGGCTGCGTTTTTGCGAGCGTTCGCCTTTGGCTCCTCCTTCCTACAAAAGAAAACATTATATATATATATATATATATATATATATATAAATCAACTGCGATGGAGGTCACAAATTGTTACAGAGTAAATTTCATATAGAAACTATAGGCTTTAGCTAATTTTACAAAAGCACCGTTTCGCCCATACACCATTCAGGATACGAGCAGCTCGCAGTATAATTGCCAAGTAAATAGAGGATCAACGTACAAACGAGGCTTCCATGCATGGCTCATCACAAGTGGAAGTGGCAGTGAATTGATCTGATTAATCATGTTTCAATGAACAATGTCCAACCCATAATCCTTTTGCGTGCGTGTGTCGTCAATTTGAAATACGTACACTCCTTGTTATTTATATGTAGGGCTGGGTGCATGACTCATCAGGAGCAAAACGCACCGCAAATTTGTGTTTCCTTCCCGAGGCCATCCGTATAACTGTACTTGTTCTAATTACTACAGATACATTAATTCATGCAACCCCCAAAATTGATCTTCTCTAAATGAGAACGCGGATGGCTGCAAATGCACACAGCAATAAACTTTAATAATAAAAATATGCATAATAAAAACAGTTAACATCATTATTAATATTATCATTATTATTATCATATTATTATTATTTATTTTCTGATTCTGCTCCCACACTTATCCTATAAATTCACTTCTCAGTTCATCAATTATTCCGGAGTTAATTAATTCTATAAGTCCTAAAGCATATTAAGTTAAATCCTTTCGGATCCCTATATATAATATATATATATATTATATATATATATATATATATAATATATATATATATATATATATATAGTGGAGAAAATCTGTAAAATATATTGCATATATTTCGTAATATATCATAATTCATTTTAATTTTTATTAAGATGATGAGAGTTATAATATATTAAACTTCCGTTTCGTGATTTTAATTAATTATTTTTGTAAAATTACTCGGGTTTTTTAGTATTTTTAAAACCCATTAAAACCATTTTCCCATAGACCCCAAACCCGTTATAGGGACTTTGGCTCTTTTGAATTTTTGTTTAATTAGTATGCATGAGAAATATGTTCAGGATATTAAAAATGATGTATGTCCTCAGTAAAAACATATATATATATATACACACACAAAGGCGTGACAAAAGTAAATAGACACCACGATGACTGTCCTCTCAAGAACAAATGTCAAAGCTCATTAATGGGATGCCAGAACGTGTGTCAGCTTTACGTAATGGTTAAAGTGGAAAGCGACACTGATTCTAAGTACAGGGTGAGTCAAAAGTCTGGAAACCTAGGAACTATGCTTTTCAATGCAAATATATATATGTATATTTTCATTGAAAAGCATAGTTCCTATGTTTTCAGACTTTTGACTCACCCTGTATATTGATTTAATAAATGTGTTATTGTTTGTTAACTTTTATTATCAAATAAAAAAAACTATGAAAAGAGAACAAAAAAAACAAAACCCGAAAGTGTCTATTTACTTTTGTCAACCCTCCAGCGAGTTCGATTTAATTCCAGTACATCATATTTAATTTAAGTCTTCATAATGTTTAAGTTTAATAGAACCTAACTTAACCAATCTTACGCTTAACAGCTAGAAAAGTAGCCTAACCGGTCGCTAACTAGTAGTTCGATCTAATAATAATATTATTCGACTTAAATCTGTTCGAGTTTATTCCATTCGACTTATTCTGTTCGAGTTTTTTCAGCAGTCTATTTCGAATCAGGGACACTAAGCAAACCGGAATAATGGCAGAAAACCGGAACGAACCGCATTTTTTTTTCCGAACTTCAACGAGGCCTTTTCTATGGAACCGGTTCGAACCGATTCAAATATGCAGTTTTGTCTCGTTCCCAGGAACCTTTGTATATTGACTTATGTCAATAAGTCAATGTCAGTACCAATATATTGTGTAAAATTACTGGCAATTTCATATTCCACATTTGTATTGCTCACGCTCATCGTACAGTAGATCGTGAACTACCATTGTCAAAATTATCTTACGTCTGGCAGAGAAATATTACCGACTAATCTGAAATTCGTTTTACATTAAAGTAAAAATCGTACATCTGCCAACTTGCCAAATTAGACTAGAAGAACAACGCTTGGCCGATAATCTAAAGTCTCTGGGTTTGAATCTCGGCTCGAACTTCAGATTTCGGTGAGCAAGGTGCCTTTCTGGTTCTCCTGTGGTGGGTTAGTGGTTCGAATCCTAAGTAAAACTGTAAGTCCCCTCCATCATATGACTGTAAGTGTTACGGAGGAGGCTATAATACATTTCAAACACTTATTATGTGCCAGATTTTGTTGTTGTGTTACATACATAGAAACTCCCTCCCATTTAGCTCGTATTTGGAGTTCCTTTCTTAATTTTGGAAAGGACACGAGTAAAAGTAAAATATAAATTAGGTCAAACGAATGCGGCCCATTGTACTAACTTCTGGAGTCTTATTAACCAGTACCATCGAGATTCGAACCTCCAACTTCAGTGCATTCACTTCGTTTATACACTCTAAACTTCTAAAGGTGTCTAAACATTTCGCTGAACATGAATCTGTCCCAACTTTCTAGTGATTTCAAGTGATTCATTTCTAGGTACTTCAATAATAATTATTTTGCTCGACAGTGGAGTAAACGTTTCGCTAAACATGTGGTTTTATAGCCGGCTAAACGTTTCAAATATTTAGATTTGTTTCAACAAAAATGTGACAATTGAGAACAGAGAACAAAGAAAAAAACTAATTTTTATAAATGGAAAATTTACTAAATCAACTTTCTGTATCTACAGAAAGTTGAGACAGATCTAAATATCCGAAACATTTAGCTGGCTGTAAAATCAGATACTTAGTGAAACGTCTATTCCGATGTCGAGCAAAATAATTAGTAAAAAATCTAGAAGTTAATCGTTTGAAATCACTAAAAAATTGGTACAAATTCACGTTTAGCGAAATGTTTAGGTACTTTTAGAGTGTAGAGAAACGGGTGTCACTCACCGAGATACGGGCGCCGGCAAATGCAGTATATACGGACGTGTAACACCGTTATGACGGGAAACCATGAGACGTATCTATGAAAGGACACCTGACCAGCATCATATAACGAATCTATAAAAAAAAACAGGGAATCTTTCGAAGAAAAGAAAAAAACTGATGATGATAAATGAGAATAGAATAAAAGAAAGAATTTACTTGGAATGAAATGATGAAAAAGGAGAGCTAATATTGTCATGGTTGAGTAATCATTGCTGGGGACACGCTCGAAAATTGTGTAGAGAAGTAATTTTCTTCTTCTTAGTTCTGTATTCAAAAAATTTTTCAGTCCTGTTGTTGCTGGGGTGAAAATACCAAACTTGTTTATCACTTCTAAGAACTTGATGAAAATCAATGAAAAAACTTTTGAAATAGCGAACGAAAAAAATGCCTAAAGAGTTACATAACAGCTTTAAATTGCAAATAGCAAGAACATTTGGCCATTCTTTTTTGGGGGACGTAAATTCACAATACAGTATATGTTGAACGGAAAACTGTAATTAAAACTCTAAGTGTAAAACAATTTAAACACCAACATACAGCTAGTCACCTGAAATATCTTAGAATTTAGACAGCTGTTCTATATAAACCCAAAGGCAATTTATAGCTTAATAATTTACAACGGAAGAAATATGGTATAGACCATAAACCTTATCAGATTTCAGAATATGTGAACGTATTTAGGGACTTTGATGAATACAGCTTTAACACGTTACCTATAGTGAATACTATATCGGCACATGATGTATATCTGCAGTCAGTAGAAGCAGCAGGTGGTGGTGACACGCAAGGAACTATTCAAAAACAAGTCAGTATAAACACTCACTACAAAGGCTATAGTAATGTTGGTGAAAAAATTACGCAGAGCATCTATAATATGTTGAATAATGTGTTGAAAGGAAATAATGTGTTGAAAAAAATCACTTTCAAGAGAAAAGCTATAGACGTACCAACTAGGTTGAATTCTGAATTTGATATATGTCAGGACAACCTTTAGAATTGAGAGAATTCCCAGGACAGAGAAAATTACATTAGACGTTTTACAGCGAGAAACGAGCGATCTTTGGAGATTCACGTAGAACGTAGGTGACTTGTCAAACGCAAGTTAGAAAAATTAAGATCCAGTTTTTCCAAATTGTTATTAAATAACATAAAACAGCGAAAAAGCACATTAGTAAAGAATCCTTTGTCCCTATCAGCAGTATATTTGAATCCAAGATATAATCTATTGGAAGAGGGGGGGGGAAGAGAAAAAACAAAAATAAAAACAGACGTCGTGGATTCGATTGAATAGAATTGGTTAAATTAGTTGTGCCACGAAACAAACGTTCTCAAGCATGGAACTCAGTCAAGAGAAATGTATTCTCAAATTACACGCTTAGATTGATTAATTAAAAGACTTATTAAAGCCAAAAGATTCGCAAAAAAACTATAACTTATTCATTAGATTAGAACAGTGGTTCCCAAACTTTTTGATGCGATGGTCCACTAGAGCTGATTCGAATAACTCGTGAAAAAATACTATAAATATACTATATTTATATGCCAATAATTTTATAAAACTACTAAAATTATACTATTTCTAAATTTGAATTTGAAAAGGTATGCTATAACCAACCTCCTTGGACCATCTAGGAAATTCGCCATGGCCCACCAGTTGGGAACCAGTGGATTAAAAGATATTTATATCAAGCACCACCTAAATTCTTTCCACAGTGTCTTAAAAATAAGAGAAAGAAATTGCCTTCTCTAATATTGAGAAACACAAACGTGACAATGACCCCAGTTACGCAAAATAACCACAGTGGTAGAAGTTAAAGCAACACGGATCAAAAGGTAACCGATCATTTTAAAATCTAATATTCATTTCGTCCTTATTAAGGACAAATATAGCAAACATCTTAGAAGATATTCTAATTTTAAAACGTTTTGTTTGAGCTACTTGACAAGAGGAAAATAAAAGGCCGTTTTATTTTCTAAATATCTGTGTTAGCGAACTATAGTTTAAATTCAAAATTTTTAACTATAAAGTTAAATTTAACTACAAAGTTAAAAATTGAATTAACTCAAACTATTCTAACACTATCCTGTCTTTTACTACGTCTATTTACTCATCTGAATTCTATTAAAGATGGATATAAAAAGATAAATCTATGTTCGTTCTAAATCAGATGCAAATAATAAAATTGCATTAACGTACACGTACAGAGTGTACATTGTACATTATTGACATATATTTGACTTCCTTGATGTGCGTATGTTTTTTTTTTTAATTTTTCTACTCATTTATTCATTTCATGTTCACAATGTATACAGCATGACTGAATGCGTTAAAATAATTGAAACACAAAACTTTTTCTGGCTGAGTTCCATGAATTCTAATCTAAAATCCAATATACAGCTCTTGCGTTTGCTTTGAACAAAGTTGTAGTTACCTTATTTCAAAGTTTACTCACAAATAAAAGCAGCAGCTATAAATTCCTTTCATCTTTTCTGTTCGTTACATCCTTCTTCAGTAGGTACCTTCTAAGTAGTTGGTAAACATATACACACGCTTTATTCCTTAAGTTTTGTTTTGAGCCGTACGTTGCTTATCTGTCGTTTCAGGACGACAATATGAAATTAGTAAACACTTTTATTTCAAGACGGAAACTGAGGATGTTATAAGAATATTATTTTCTGTATTCGATTCAAGAATAACTGAACAAGAAACAATTGATAAAGGTAACATCGAAGAAAGAGGAAGCTCATTTTCCCATTACCTGGGGCCGAGTGTACTCCGAGTGTTACCTGAGCCAGAGCAGAAACGGGGAAAGAGACCGATTCAACCCCGCCCAACGCAAGTGGCTGGGGGCGATCCAGCGCCTCACCGCTCAAAGTCCGCCACCGTCGCCACTGAGATACCGGACGATCAGAGTAGCTTTACGAATTATTCACTAAAAGTTTTTACTTCTATACCCGGCACAACCAGCAAGAACGTCCTAAACGTTTACAAAACGTTTATAAAACGCTTACAAAAACGTTTACAAAACGTTAACAAAACGTTTACAAAAACGTAAATAAAATGTTTACAAAAATGTTAGCAAAACATTTACAAGAATATCAACAAAACGTTTACAAACACGTCAACAAAACGTTTCGAAAAACGTCAACAAAACATTTACAAAAACGTCAACAAAACATTTACAAAAACGTCAACAAAACGTTTACAAAAACGTCAACAAAACGTTTCAAAAACGTTAAAAAAACGTTTACAAAAACGTCAACAAAACATTTACAAAAACGTCAACAAAACATTTACAAAAACGTCAACAAAACATTTACAAAAACGTCAACAAAACGTTTATGACGTTTACTGAACGTCCCATTTCTAGCTGGACATGATATACATTCTCTTTTTCCCACAGTAGGTTTTTTATACAGTAGTGAATTTCCAACTTCCATTCATCCTACAATGAACTTTTCACGCTTTCTAAGAAATGCATCTTTCGTGGTAATTTAGTTTATATTTTCCTTCTATTTCTTTATTATAGCTTTTTCCTTTCGAACTAATAAACAGTCAGCTTTAATCACGTATTTTCATTTTAGCTTTGTTCTAAATTATTCTTAGCATTACCTTAATTTCCTTTGTTTGTGTGTGTGTGTGTGTGTGTGTATATATATATATATATATATATATATATATATATATATATATATATGTTTCTGTATATATATATATATATATGAAAATTATTTCACGAAAGTGACACGTGAAAAATATTTATGATGAATAAAACCACGAAGGGAAAAGAAACACAAGGTGGAGCTCAAGTGCTTTCGTCTAATGACATCCTCAGGAACACTGATCCTGAGGATGTCATTAGACGAAAGCGCTTGAGCACCACTTTGTGTTTCTTTTCCTTCGTGGTTTTATTCATCATATATATATATATATATATATGTGTGTGTGTGTGTATTCATAGGAACTTTTTGGTTCTCTTTGATATCCTGAATATGTATACTAATTTATGAAACTTAATTTGATAACACCCTGTATATACGTTTGTGTGTGTGTATATATGAAAATGAAAATGAAAAGGTTTATTGGCAGACTATAGTCCATATGACAAATATTATTAATACAATGACAGTTCATATACTAAGGAAAGAAATATATATACACACAGTTGATTAGAAATATATATTATATATATATGTTTCATTATCTCTGGAGTTATAAAGATTATTTATTTCGGAATTTTGATGAGCAAAAGTATTGAATATCCGTATGTGAGTCTTCGTATACACACCGCATCAAATGACATTGAAAATAGCCTTTTATTTTATACACACACACACACACACACACACACACACATAACATTATAACATCATATGTACAGAGTACAGTCGAGCACAGATGTCTAATCACCTGACAACCTTGTTTACAATAACATCAAAGGGAGTGGACTTATGCGCACAACTGTACATTCATTTTATTGTTCGTCATTTTTTATCTATTTCCTGCGTTTCCACTATATATATATATATAAAATTCTTATTAAAAGTAAATTTTAAATCTTGCACTGAAATAAACATACATAACACTGACGACATTACACAAACAACGTTCGTATCACATAACCTAACCACCCATTTACATACTCGAAATTACTCAAAAACTTTAATATAAATTGCGTGACCTTATACTCAAGACTTTTGAATTTATAGTAGGAGAGCGCTAGAGGACTCGTGGGTTAATGAGATCCTCAAACACGTACAAAACTACGAAGTTAAAAAAAAAATTTTGTATGCATACAAAAAGCAAAAAATCTGGAGTCATTTTTCAGTCCAGTAAAATACTGTACCATAATCGTATTTTTTAATCTTTGAATACGAATAAGGATCCCTCCAATTTATCCTCGAATCCGGGGTCAGAATTCCCCGAACTCGTATACTGTACAAGATCTAAATTCACGGAATAAATTTCGTAATATGCAGAATAATAAACGCGTGTCTAAAGCGAATAAATGTTGCCCTGAAAAACATTTAAACTTGTATGAGGAAATTATGGGAAAAGTCTGATTTTTTTCGTTTTTCTAAACCTCTTTGAAATTCCAATTTGGTTTCGACTCTTTATTAACCTTTTTAAAAGACTTAACTACGTATACGACGTACGAATGATTACCACAGACTAACTACGTAAGCCGTACGATCTTAATTTCCACGCCCGCATTTAAATGGGCGTAAAAGAAACGCCCTCTGTGAGTTGGGGGGACATACAAACATACCGTGTATACATAAAGTACTGAAAGAGTTAAACTTTTCTATTAATTTGCATTGTAACATTTTAAACAAAAAGTATCGTAAAACTTTTCATTTTTGGCCCGAAACTGCCGTCTGTGCGGTGTACATTTTGCTCCAGGACTCCCTCTCGAAAGGGTTAATATGGAATAAAATCGCTTAACATTACTTACAATATAATATTAAAGTGGTCAAGTAGTAATTAAGGATTAATGTAGTATTATATCTTGTTTATTTCAAGTTATTAGAAGACGAATTTCTGTTCAAAATTCTGAAAATATAAAAAAATATGTTTAGATTTAGAAAAGGTTTTCCAAATTGGTTTAGATCAATATTTTAAAAGGGGATTTTTATGTGCCCAAATATACATGCATAAACTCTTCAGGAACAGGAAGTTACATGCTGCTCTGTAGGTACTGATTTGTACTTCTTTCTTTCTCATATATATGAGTCAAAAGTCCTGCCTCAAATGTATTTATTATATAGTTGGTTTTGAAGCAGGACATTTGACACACTCTCTCTCTCTCTCTCTCTCTCTCTCTCTCTCTCTCCATATATATATATATATATATATATATTATATATATATATATATATATTTACTTACTTTTGTTGAGTTTGAACGACGGTTCAGGATCAACCTGCGGTCGACCCCTCTGCAGCATCCCGCCTCATTTGCGGGACTTGGTGAAGGAGGGAATTGCTCTCTGATCGCTTCCTGCCCTCGTAGCCAGCCACGCATGGCTGGTCAGGGACTTTGCACAAGAATCTGTCCAGCTGGTTCTTGAACTTATTCAGGTTGGTGTGCTGGAGATTCCTCACTTCTTTTGGAAGGACATTGAAAAGCTTTGGGCCCCGTATTCTGAGGGTATTTTCCATCCTCGTTTTCATGGCTCCTTGTCCCACCGCAGCTGGGACCGTACAAAATCTGCCTCTTCTCTCATTCCAGTTTGTTTCTATTTCATTTCTTAGGTTAGGGACAGAGCCCTCAAGTATGTTCCATATGTATATTATTGTGTACCGCTCTCGCCTTCTTTCAAGAGAGTAGAGTTCCAGGGATTGTAGTCGAGACCAGTAGTCTTCACCTTCCGTTTCCTATCTTAGACGTAAAAGTCCTTTGTATAGCTTCAATGCTCGCAATGTCTCTTTTTCTGTGTGGGCTTGTGAGTACTGAGCAATACTCAATTATTGGTAGGACTAGACTCTTCCATAATTTGAGCATGATGTTTGCTTTTCTGCTGCGGAAGCTCCTCCAGATGATTCCCATTATTTTTCTAGCCGTTGTGATTTTGATTTTATAGTGCTCTCTGAATTCTGCATCCGACGACATTATTACTCCAAGATCCCTGACTTGTGGATTTGGTGTTATCTGTTTGGCTTGCGGAGTTTTTACCCTTTTTTCTGTAGCTCTTTATTATTACCATATCTTAGAAGTTGGAATTTTTCTTCGTTGAACTTCATATTGTTGTCTTCTGCCCACTGGAATAATGTTTCAATGTCGTTTTGTAGTTTTCTTATGTCATCTTCGTTCAATATTTCCTTACATATCTTCGTGTCATCTGCGAAGCATGATACAATACTGTCCTTAATATCTGCAATCATTATTATGAACAGCAAGGGAGCTAATACTGTCCCTTGTGGGACAGAGCTCACGACTTCCGAGACTTCCGATTTAACTCCGTTTACCACCACTCTTTGCGTTCTTTGCGTCAAGAAATTAAATCCACCTTCCTAGGTTTCCAGTAATTCCTGTATCCTTAAGTTTGTGTGCTATGATTCCATGGTCACATTTATCGAAGGCTTTAGCAAAATCAGTATATATTACATCAATGTTTTGTCCTCGACACAATGTTCCTAATATTTTCTCCTGGTGGTCTAGTAGCTGTAACAGGCATGATCTACCCGCCCTGAAGCCATGTTGATTTGGGTTGTATAAGTCTTTTTCTTGTAGGTAGTAGGTAATTTTGGCTCTAATTATGCGTTCAAAACACTTTATAAGGTGTGAGGTGAGAGCCACTGGCCGATAATTTTTGGGCATTGCTCTGTTACCACCTTTAAATAGGGGGGCAATATTAGCGTTCTTTAAGGGGAGTGGAATTCGTCCTGTGTCGAGTGATTTCCTCCATAGTAAGTATAGCGGTTTTGCAATACTCTCTTTGCATTTCTTCAGAAATGTGGCACTCCATGTGTCTGGCCCTGGCGCTGAATTGTCTCGCATCTGTGATAAGGCCGTAATTACATCTCCTTCCGTGAACTCGAAGTCCATTAATAGGTTTGTGCCGGGATTTGTTCTTGGTTGATCTGTTTCAATGTCGAAAAACTCGTCTGAGTTTTCCACTTCCATCTCGGACTTAGGGGTGCTAAACAGATTTAAATTGTTCCCTAAGCAGTTCACTTATTTCTTTCGGGTCATTTGTGTATTCGGCCTCCCCGTCTATCAACGGTCCAATACTCTCTTTCCACTGCATTTTCCTTTTCGCAAAAGTGTAGAAGTATTTTGGGTTATTTTTTATGTTTTCTGCTACCTTGTTTTCCTCCTCGTTTGTCTTATGTATGAATGTTTGCTTTAGGTCCATTTCTATTTCGCCAAGTTTCCTCTCTAGTTTGAGTCTCTTTGCATCAGTTCTGCATCTGTGGAGATGTTTTACGGTTTGTCTTCTTTGCCTGAATAGAGTCCTGATTTTCCTCTCGAGCTTGCTACGTTTTCTTTCCTGTCTCTCTGGAATATGTTTCAGTATTATAGGTTTGGTTTCCGTCTCTATTATACATAGTATTTCTTGTGGAGTCTTCTCGTGTAGTAGCAATTCCCAATTTAGCTCCTTTAAATCTTTATTTACGTTTTCCCAATTTACTTTCTTTGAATTTATGTTTAAGCCTTCAAATATTCCATCTGCCTCTCTGGGATGCGTTTTCGGACCTCTGGGTGCTAACTTCAATTGTATATCGATGAGGTTATGGTCGTAGAACTTTGTGCGCGTTACTTTTTTATTTATTATTATCTCGTTGTTATTTGTCCACATTAAATCCAAAACGTTCTCCTTTCTCGTGGCTTCACAGATTTCCTGGGTAAGGGCGTAATGTTCCATAATATCTAATAGCATTGTTGCTTGGGTTCTGTCATCTTTAGTAATGTTGCCATGAAACTTCTCAACATATATAACTTCGTCATTTTTCTTCCATGATATGAATGGGAAATTAAAATCTCCGAAAATTAGAATATTTGTTGCTGGAGTTTCAAGTAATTTTAATATGTTTTCTATTTCATTTGCAGCAAATTGGAATTCACTTTTTGTGGTGTTTGGTGGTCTGTAGATGTTCATAATGGTTAGGTTCAGTTCTTTTACTTCTAATATAATAACTTCAACTGTGCTGTTTGATTTCTTTACCCTCACTTCACATGTGTAAGTGTTTTTCACGTAGATACAACACCCTCCTCCTCGTCTAGCCACTCTATCTGCTCTGTATATGTTGTAGTCCAGCAATGCTATTTCAGTATTCTCGATGCAGTTTTCACAGCCTTTTTCGCACTTATGTAAGTGTGTTTTCCGTTAGGCCTATGATATCTATGCTGGTTTCCGTAGCTAAATTTTGCAAGTATTGTAATTTGCAGTCTGCATGGTCCGTATAGAGGCCTTGTATATTTGTGTATAATACATTTACCGGGTTTCTTCTAATCTTCGTGTTCGATTTCCTTAAATGATGGTCGTTTCCTGGTCGATGTCGGTTCCTGTTTGGTGTTATTGGTTGGGCTGCATTTGGGAGTATTGGGGTTGCGGCCCGTGATACCACTGTTGTTGTATTATTGGTGGGTGGTGTTGAATAGGGAGGTGATGTGCGTAATGTTGTGGTGCATATGTTTGCGGCGTTCTGTCTCTCCTTGTTAGAAGGGCAGGCTGAGCTTTTATTATTCTCATTTCTTCTAAAAAATATGTTTGATTACTCTCGCTATTTCTTCTATGTCGAATATGACCTGTTCTTTCCCGTTCTCTTCTTTGCGTACCTTTATGTGAAAAAGTGGGCACTCTATGTTCAGGCATTTTTTCTCAGTAATTGACTGTCTGCACATACGAGGGTGAAAAAAGTTGCAGTTTGGTCCGTACTTGCACTTCCATTCCTCATCATATAGAAGCATTTTGTAGGGTGATTGTATATGCAGTTTGAGCCATATTTGCACGCACCTATTTTATAATATTCGCATATGGCCCGTCGTTTTTAAATTCCTCTGTGTCTTATGTGATTCGATTTCCTTCTTCTGCTTCGCCACCACTTCTTCCCTACTCAGTGGGGTTGTTTTCTTTGGTGTGTATTTCGTATCTCCCTCTTCTGCCGTGGGTACCTCTTTTTCTGAGGCTGCTTTCGCCCCTCCCTGTAGTGTGTTTTCTTTTTCCTTCTCGGTTGTGTAGGCGTTTTCTGTTTCATGTTTTTCTGTCGGTAGAGCTGCTGTACTTGATTCTTCTATTTCAACATTTTGTGTTCCCCTCTGTACTAATTTTCTATTGTTTTCCATGCATTTGACGCATAAGAAACCACAAAGTCCTATGATTTTGTTATTTATTCTATTTACCATTTTCCTGTCTTTTCTATCTAAGTTCATGCATTCGTAGTGCTTAAAGGTATTGCACAGAATGCAGTTTAAGCCCGAGGTCTGGTCTGCTTCGTTTTTGCAATCGCAAAGTTGATATGCGGCACATTCCATTACACATAATCCGGCTTTATTCAATTTTCAATATATATATATATATATATATATATATATATATATATATATATAATGTAAAGAACGACGCTTATGTAGAAGAGCGTTCTGCACAAGATGAGGAGGGAGAACGAGCAAATGAAAGATGAGGCACCTCCCAGGAATCCAACCCGGGATCATCCAATTGCTAGTCGGATATGCTAACCACTGCACCAAGGACCCCGATCAGTCAGTACTCGTAATTCTCCTACATACGAGCGGAATCAAATGTAGGAGAATTACGAGTACTGACTGATCAGGGTCCTTGGTGCAGTGGTTAGCATATCCGACCGGCAATTGGATGATCCCGGGTTGGATTCCTGGGAGGTGGTGCCTCATTTTCATTTGCTCGTTCTCCCTCCTCATCTTGTGCGGAACGCTCTTCTACACAAGCGTCGTTCTTTACATTAATTATACTGTGTGCTGTTTGCAGTTCAAATATATATATATATATATATATATATATATATATATATATATATATATATATAAATGCAAAATAATTCACTATAGTTAACATCAAGCATAAATCACTTAATATTTCAAAATTATGCATGCAATATCATAATTAAATAAGAACTCTATTCCTCAGTGTTCGTTTTCTTAGGTTTTTATGGCCCACACGGTATACCAAATATTATATAAATAAAAGCGAAGTCAGACACTCTTTGAATTCAACAAGATTTTATACATTTAATGTATGTTTCAATGATTCCACAAACGTTAGCGTTCGTGAAGGTCCTTACGTATGTCAGTTGGAGGAAAATTTTATCAAAGGCTTTTTGATGAGTAATAATTATGCAATAAGGATCTGAGTGAATATATATATATATATATATATATATACATATAGCCTGGGTAGCCTAGTGGTGCCTAGTGCTGGTGGGGCGTGGTTTGGATTCCACGTTAAACTGGTGGTCTAAGGTGGAGTGACAAGTGTGACCTTCGTCAGAATGAACAATTCGGACCGAAGTAAAACGAAGGTTAACCAAGGTTATACAGGGTGGGCCGTAAGTTTCCATACATAGGAAAAATTAAACGTTTGTTTTTATGTTTCAGATACCCTAAGAATATGCGTTTGTCGAAAGAGCAACGAATTGAAATCATACTGATGGCTGGGTCGGGAAGCAGTCGCATGGTTGCAATGAACTTTAACAGACAACATGGAACGAACATCACACACGACACTGTGGCAAAACTTATTAACAAGTTTCAGAAAACTGGAAATGTTGCAGATCAACCGCGAAGTGGTCCAAGACGTACAGCCACCGATGAAGACACAACAGCTACGATACTTACAGCGCTTACACGGAGTCCCAGAAAAGTACACGACGGTTGTCTGCAGAAAGTGGTGTCAGCAGATCGAGTATCAGGCGCATTTTGAAAGCAAACAAATGGCATCCATACAAATTGCATATGGCACAGCATTTGAGTGAAGACGACCCGGATAGACGGATGGAATTCTGTGAATGGGCATTAACCAAAGTGAACGAGGATGCAAACTTTTCAACTAAGATCTTGTTTACTGATGAAGCAAATTTTTACGTCAATGGAGAGGTTAATCGGCAAAACATACGTTACTGGAGTAATGCTAACCCTAACTGGCTGAGTCCGACGAAGATGCAAGGTGCCGGTAAAGTGATGGTGTGGGCCGGGATATGGGGTGACAGAATTATTGGACCAATTTTTGTCAGTGGAAATCTTAATGCCGAAAGGTATCTTAACATGTTGCAAGAAGAGATTTTCCCATCCCTGCTAAACGAGGAAGGTAACTTCCCAGTTTACGTCCAGCAAGATGGAGCTCCACCTCATTATGGTCTTCACGTGCGTCGGTATTTGGATCAGCAGCAGTTTCCGGATGCTTGGATTGGTCGGCGTGGTCCTGTGGAGTGGCCTCCCAGATCCCCAGATCTCACCCCCTTGATTTCTATCTTTGGGGGCACTTGAAGGCCATGGTGTATCAGGAAAAGATACGAGACATAAATCATCTAAAGGAACGTATCACCAACGCCATTACAAGCATAACGTCAACTGTGCTAATGCGTGTTCATCAACAGTGGGGAACACGTATTGAAATGTGTTTTCAAAACAATGGCAACCATGTAGAGCATATTATATAAATAAAAATGGTTGTCCATAAAAAAATGTTTATTTTTCCTATGTATGGAAACTTACGGCCCACCCTCTATATATATATAAACATATATATATATATACTCAAGTGTTTAATTATGAAATTCATCCCATATATATATATATATATATATATATATATATATATATATATATATATATATATATATATATTATAGGGAAGAAATATCGCAAGTGGAGAAGCTTAGTGTTCTTAAACTCAGCAAAATATGGAAAAATAAGAAAAACCGAATTAAAAAAAAAAAAAAAACCCGTCCAGCAAAAAAAGTGTTACAATTAAGCTTTTCCTCTCCTCCACCAAAGATACGAAGAGATTAAGTGAATGTGGATATGAAAGTGTTTCTCTCCATAATAATCGTCCGAAAGAGGAGGAACGGCGAAAGGAGGAGAGAGAGAGAGAGAGAGAGAGAGAGAGAGAGAGAGAGAGAGAGAGAATATATATATATATTCATTACTGGGGAAATGAGCATTTTCGCGCCCTTATAAGAGAGGTGAAAGGCCTTCTGCGTCTTCGGCTCTCAGATCCTCTGAAAAGAGCTGACCATTAATCAGCTTCAAATTCTAATTATGTCTAAAGAGGCACGGAAGTATTATCAAGGGGTCATCGGATCGAATAAAAAGAAGAGCTAAGTAAAATTAAGCGTATTGCTTAGGTATAAATTTCATTCTATTTTATTATTAATCTGAGACGAAAATCTGCATATGAACGTATACATAAATTATGATATTATTTATGCTATATTAAGACCTGTGGCTTTGAAACACGAGACAGATGCGGATAATAGACGATACATGCTTTGGAAGGAAGTAGAGAAACGCGCAAAAAAATAATGACTTGGGGGAAAGCGAGATGAAAAAATGAAATGAACTCTCCACAAATAATTCATTTTCATAATTATTCTATATTATAAACAAGCTACGAGACTAAACATCTCCATTTGTAAACTGTTTTGGTACTGAATTTTTGTACTTTACTCTTGAACAGTACTTTATTACTGTAAATGAACTGTAAATTTAATTTAATATTAGTAATATTCAAGCTATTCCCTGTATTATATACTGCTACAACTGTACATATTAATTATATTTCCACAAAATGTAATTATTATTCAATAAATATCTCAATATTATATTTAACATCCACAATAACGTTAATATTTTTCTAAGCAAATTAAGTTAAAAACATTTTTTCTACTTAATTTAACATTTTAAATTCAGTTAAATTTGAGAAAGATTCGTTTAATTTGAATTTTATTCCGGCTCATTTCCTTGATGATAATCTTACATTAGCATTAGGTATAGGATACCAGTAGTATATATATTGCACTAAAGAAACATTAAGGAAAATTCGTAAAACTCTCTCTTTGAGTACAAAATATGGATTGTATTGGCACTTGGTAACAGACAAATCGTGAGTTTATGTCGTGGGTATGTCTGATCGTCTTCCTCATTTCCTGTACGTCGCGAAACCGTCTTTATACCCTCGAAACGAGTCTCCTTATCCTCTGGAGACCTAGAAAGAACCCTTCCTTCGGACACTGCGTGTTTGACCATTTATTAAGCGCGAACGCCCATCCATAACAGTTAAGAGGTCAGCGCTACTTTGTCAAGGTGTCAACCCACCTCTGACGCCCACATTCTGGCCCGTCAAATTAACGTTCCTGCGTACTGCTGCTCTTGATGAATGCCCTTTCTCTCTGGTAATAGAGACGGCGAAAGAAAAAGCGGCATATACAATAATCCTCCGCTTTATCTTGTGTCTTATCTTTCGCCTTATCTCGGCGCTTATCTATTGAAAAGGGTTATTCCGACGTTGAGATAAGCTTAACACTTCTGCCAATAGGTGCCAAACAGTCAAAAACAGTTTTTAATTTGGAAAGAAGTTAATTTCTGTTATTTTTTTATGGGTAAAAATAATATTTATTACAAAAAAATTGTTTTCTGTATTAAAAATATTAAAATTTTAGTATAAAATATGGATATTCTTTTGAAACGTCTGAAAATATATGTCTTAAATGAAACATATATTTGCCGTAGGGAAAATATCGTAACATTACGATACATTACGATGCATTTCAATTAATATTTCTAAAAGGGGTTGGAGTGAGAGTGGGGGGGGGGAATAATGTTTCACTACACATAAAATATATTCGTGGCAACACAACCACCAAAACATGCAATAAAGTCGCTCGAAAATAATATAAAATATAAGATTATATATTCATTATATAGAACAGTCAAGATCCTTAAAAGAACAACCAACTAATTGAGCCATCAACCGGTAGTATTTTTTATCTTGAAATGAAGAAGTAAATATTCATTGTTCAGATATATATTAGACAGAGGTTTCTCTGATAAGAAAGTAACTGCACAAAAGCACGATAATTATTGATGTGCAACAAACACCTCTCTCTCTCTCTCTCTCTCTCTCTCTCTCTCTCTCGCTCTCTTACAAAACATATGCGGGGAATTTAACTTCCCTTTTTTAAAAGTTCTAAAATATTAATATAAAAATGTTATTCTTGCTGAAAATAATGTTATATTTTTTATCAACTCACTATATAATTGTTATTAGGTAATAATAATAATAATAATAATAATAATAATAATAATAATAATTACAGTATTATTTCTAATCAATTGTATATATTTCTATCCTTAGTATATGAACTGTCATTGTATTAATAATATTTGTCATATGGACTATAGTCTGCCAATAAACCTTTTCATTTTCATTTCAATAATAATAATAATAATAATAATAATAATAATAATAATAATAATGTTAGGGTTAAATTATAAACTTAGTTAAATCAATATTTCTGTAAACTCATTTGGCCTAAATCCCTTTATATATTTTTATATTTTTACAAGAGTCCATTTTGGGTGTGTGTGGTGGAGGCGGGTTCATTTGCTGATAAATTTTTTAATTTTTCATTTCTTCATTCATATCTTCTCGTAAATCCCTTGAAACATAAGTCGTACGTTATGATAGAATCGACTTTAGGTTTTGTAATGCCTTACATCAATTTATCATCGTCTTGTGGTAACATTGTGTGTTTAAATTCAATAACAGTCCCTATTATATGTGTGTAATAGAAGGCAATGTAGCATGTGTACAGCACATATCCACTCCTAAGTATTCTATCCTACCACCTGTTATAATTTTTCAACTTCATCTCAGAACATCCTGCTGTGTTCTCTGGGTAAGATCAAATCTTGCAGGGGTTCACTGTTTCCTGCCTTGCTATCGTTCGGGTTCTCAATTTAACGTTAAAACAATAAAATTAAATAGAGTTTATATATAGATATATATATATATATATATATATATATATGGGATGAATTTCACAATTAAACACGTGAAATGAATGAATGATGCAAACCCACAAGGAAAAGGAAAAACGACTTGGAATCGTTTTTCTTTTTTTCTTTTTCCTTGTGGGTTTGCATCATATATATATATATATATATATATATATATATATATATATATAATTATATATATATGTGTATGTATATGTATGTATGTGTGTGTGGAATGAGAGAGAAAGAGAAAGTAGAGACCTGCTCGGGTAACAGTTTTATTTATACCCATTTCTACCCACATCTTCACAACTTTACCCACAAGCTCATTTCACAGATGTGGTTCGTTCAAACCAAAGAAATCCCGACCTCTACCCGCGAAATCCCGCAATCCGAATGTAGTCTTACCCGATACTGCGACTAGTAACAAACAGTTGTGGTGGATGGAGTCCTCTGTGAATAATATGATTACACTCTGAAGCAGCAAACGCCATTTCATTGGCGTAAACATTGACAAAACCCGAGCGGGAACAGACGTTTCATTAACAGGCGTACACAAAACATAATAAAACCCTAAAAGAACTAAATAAACACTTCAAATTATCTAATTACAGAATTTAGGATGCTTTCAATAGTTTTTAATATCAAGTACTGTATACAAGTTATGACTCAGAACGAATGTTTTGAACTTTCATAATGAGCGAAGCGAAGCATCTGCGTAGTGTCTCCGAAATTTAAGATCGGATATGTGCGAAATCAGGGCACTTAGAACGTGTTAGGACTCGCATTACGTCTTTTAATAATTATCTGTTCTCATATACAAAATCGGATTGGATTTCACTAATAAATTCACATATATACAGTACATATATATATATATATATATATATATATATAATATATATATATATAATATATATATATATATATATATATTATATATATATATATGTGTGTGTGTGTGTGTGTATAATCCTATTAGCACATTTTTTCACACTTAAAACTGAATATGCGAATGATGACCATATTTACGAATTATAACTTGAAAGTTCTCCCAAAAATTATAATCCTTGAGAATTTCACTCCCTAGAGTTTATTTTTCATCGAGAATTTTGTTATTTACCCATTTTGGAGAGGTACTAAAATAGAAATGTGTATATATATATATATATATACAGGGTGGGCGGAAAGTAGCTCCCTATTTTGGATTGGTAAAAAAATACATATATTATCCATTTATTTCAGAAGAAATAATATGAAAAGGTAGGCATACATGGTAGGTTTTCTCTAAAATTCAATGTGGGCTCTAACTCTTTCCACCAGCTTCTGGAGCCGCCCAGGAATGGCGTCCACTGACTTTAGCAGGAACTCTGGCGGGATGGAGGACATGACTTCCCGAATTCGGTCCTCCAGTTCTTCCAATGTCCTCGGTTTGGTGCGGTAGACTTCTTCCTTTACCCACCCCCAAAGAAAGAAGTCGCACGGTGTCAAGTCGGGGCTCCTGGCTGGCCATTGATGTGGACCACGACGACCCATCCAACGCCCACGGAAGTGGGCATCCAGCCACTCACGGACAACAAGAGCGAAGTGCGGAGGGGCGCCATCTTGCATAAATATCAGATCGTCGATGTTCTCCCATGTGCTGACAACCGGCCAGACCTCGTTTCGCAACATAGAAAGGTACCGCTCAGCATTCATGGTGTTGCGCAGAAGGAACGGGCCCACAACCTGATCTGAGGTCATACCACACCACACCGTTACACTGAACCGATTCTGCCGTTTTTCAGCGGTAACCGTGCGACTTCTTTCTTTGGGGGTGGGTAAAGGAAGAAGTCTACCGCACCAAACCGAGGACATTGGAAGAACTGGAGGACCGAATTCGGGAAGTCATGTCCTCCATCCCGAAGAGTTCCTGCTAAAGTCAGTGGACGCCATTCCTGGGCGGCTCCAGAAGCTGGTGGAAAGAGTTGGAGCCCACATTGAATTTTAGAGAAAACCTACCATGTATGCCTACCTTGTCATATTATTTTTTCTGAAATAAATGGATAATATATGTATTTTTTTACCAATCCAAAATAGGGAGCTACTTTCCGCCCACCCTGTACATATATATATATATATATATATATTAGAGTATAATTTATATAAACTTAAAATTTACTGACGTGACTTTTTGATCATAAAAATAAGATTTTTATATATAAAATTTTGCAGTTTACTGATTTCCTTCTGAATATTAATTAAATTAAGTCGCAGCAGCTCGGCGCATTATTGATGATCAAAGGAAGGTTTTTTTTTTCTTTTTTTTAATCTTTAAGAAAAACAATCTCTTTCGTACGTGATTTTTCACCGCAAAGAAAAGCGAATTCTCAAAACTAATTTCAAATCTTTGACATCATCATTTTTTCCGCTCATGTCCCCGGTTCACATTACATAAACACTTCTGAACAGCTAAACAGTCCTTTTTAACATATATATATAATATATATATATATATATATATATATATATATATATACATATGGTCATGATGATAATGATAAACTTTTGTGGCATGAGATAAATCTCATAAAAAGTACATTAGTCATGAACGTCATATATACACACACACACACACACACATATATATATATATATATATATATATATGTGTGTGTGTGTGGTGTGTGTGTGTATGTATGTATGTGTGTATGTATTTATGTGTGTGTGTGTGTGTGTGTGTGTATGTATGTATGTGTGTATGTATTATGTGTGTGTGTGTGTGTGTGTGTACACGATCCAATTATCTCTTCAATAACGTGAACTGCGTTTGTTCCCTTAATTTCAATTTGTTCGAGGAATCGACCCAAATAAAATAATTTAACTGTTGAATTGGTATTGACTTAATCAGGAATGAAGAGAGAGAGAGAGAGTAAATAAACATTACTTTATTAGTTCTCTGATTCTGACGAAATTTATATTGACTCTACCTCTGTTAATTCGGAAGAAATCGTGTTATTTCTCATACACATCTTTTCTGTGTTTATATACTCTGTGTTATTTAACATTTATGCGGAAGCAATGATAAGAGAAGCACTCTCAGATCTGAAAGAGGGAATCACAGTGTAAGGTAAATTGGTCAAATCTGTAAGGTTTGCGGATGACAAGGTATTTGTTTGTAGTACTGAGGAAGGACTGCGAAGAATGGTCAATAGCTGACAACGACGGCGGAAGAATTCGGAATGAGAATTAATGAGACCAAGACAAAGGTAATGAAAATTGTAAGAAGGAAAGGAGCACAAATGAACCTAATGATAGGAAATCGGACCTTAGCAGAAGCTGAGCAGTTTAAATATCTGGGAAGTTTATCAACCAACAATGGAGATTGCAATAAGGAAGTAAGATCTAGAATTGGTATGGGTAAGGTAGCTTTTGAGAGACAGAGAAGACTACTTACAGGTAAACTTAACTTGAAGCTGAAGAAAAGGTTAGTAAAAAGCTTGATATGGAGTGTGGTACTGTATGGAGCAGAAACATAGACACTGAAAACAACTGAAAAGAAACTCCTGGAAAGTTTTGAAATGTGGATTTGGAGAAGAATGCTAAAGATAAGCTGGAGGGAACACCCATAGTAATGAGGAAGTACTGCAACAGGTCAGGGAGGAAAGAAGACTCATTAAGGTGATAAGAGAAAGACAGAAGAAATGGATCGGACATGTGTTGAGAGGAGAAGGATTGTTGAAGGCGCGGCTTGTCATATAAAATTTAGTACGATAAATTTACTTTCTAAAATATATTAAATAAATACTAAAAATTAGGGATTACTGTGACTCCACTGGACAGAAATTTGAGAGAAACGCACCTGCAAAAGATTCAAGAATTATAATGACAGACGATACGAAATTTGAAACAAAAAATAAAATAAGAAAGGAAAGAGAGTAAGTGATACTGAGAACCTTTAAATAAAGGGGCAAGAATGTAATGATTCTCTTGTTGAAAACACTGATCATACCAAACTGGAATATTGCTCAGTTCTACCCCCAAATGAAAAAGAAGAAAATTAGTTAACCCATTAGTACCCAGCGTCACTTTACTTTTACTGTTCTGGCTAACGCCAGACGATTTTATTCAGTAGTTGTTGAATGGAGGACCGTCCTCTGCGTCCAGTTTATGCAGCGACCCGTGATTTGGATCCCACGTAAAGCTATATGTCCCCTCCGTCATTTGACCTTTATATACGCTGCAAAGGAAGTAAAACAACCTCATAATTACATTTATCTACCAATGAAAGATAACAGCATAAAGAAATGGTACGTAATCATTAAAAGGATCCTGTAACCATGGAAACAGCAATGGACAACACGAAACAACAGACTACTGTATTCCTAAACGTAGCATCTGTAGCTCACTTCGTAATACCATTTCCTTATAAGCGAAATGAAGACACTGAGATCGGGGATTCGAGTCCCGATGATGTTGGTAATAATAATACAGAAGTTAGAGCATTGGGCCACATTAGTTTGGTCTGAGCGCAGTGCCATTTTCTGGCACTCTTCACTGATTATAATTTAGTCCTAAATTTAAGATTAGAAAAGAAACAATCTTAAATAAAAGGAGGATTTTGCAGAGGAACAGAAATGCTAAAACACTGAGTAAAAAATAGGAAATATTACTGGTTTTAATGGGGGTATTCCCATGAGAAAATTGAGCACTTGGCTGAGGACAACTCCAGATGTGCCAAGTGTGCCTACCTATTGGACGAAGAGCATTTGCAAAGGACAGGATTTCTCTCCTTCACTATGCATGCCAACTCCAGAGGCAAGGACATGAGCCCACCTGCTATATTGAGGAGGGGCCTTCGCGGAGCCAGTGAAAAGGTGAAACGTGATATATATATATATGTGTGTGTATATATATGATGCGCACCGTAAATGCGCATCATATGAGCATCATTAAGAAAAGTGAAAAGTGAATCATTGTGCGCAGTGGTGGATTATCACTGAGGCTATTGAGGCTGAAGCCTCAGGCTCCCATGCTTGAGGGGCCCCCAATCACCTGAGTTTTGATGATATAATTCGAGATTTCACAAACTTCTTTGATTAAATATGACAGAGTACACAAACTGACAAATTCCCTGTTTTATTTTATGTTTTATAGGCCCTAAAGTAAAGTTTGTTTAATACTGTTTGGTTTTGGCAAACGGCAAAATACTGTACACTGTGTTAAGGTTCTTTTAAGTTTGTTTCTCAATTAGCCTGAGCACCGTACATATAATTCGTGTAAATGTACTATGTACTGTACACGTACATGTCTTGTTAATAAAAAGCTATAGAAAAGGGTCCCCATATTCTTCATTGCCCCGGGGCCCCGAGGTGTCTTAATCCGCCTCTGCTTGTGCGTGTGAATCATTTATTCACTTAAAATGTTTAAGTTTAAAATGCTTATGGAGACGATCGTTTGGGACAAAATAGTTAATCACTTAGAAATAATAAATAATTTAATTAAAGATTCTCAGCACGGCTGTCGACGTGATCGCTCTTATTGCAAATATATATGACGAGAGTAAAACATTGAATGTTATGTATATATTTCGATTTTCAAAAGACGTTTGATAAAGTGCCCCATAGAAGATTATTAGCTAAACTTCAGTCTCACGGATATGATGGTAATGTCCTTAAATGGGTTGAAAATTGGTTAAGCGGACGTAACAAAGAATGGTTATTAATGGCAAAGCGTCTAGCTGAAGAAGCGTAACTAGCGGTGTGCCTCAAGGTTAAGTTTTAGGACCAGTTTTTTCACCTTCACAAATGTACAGAGAACTCGCAGTTATGGTCTCAGATTAGTGGGTAAACATTTTAATTCTGATGAAGCTAAACAATTTTTCTTCAATCGTATAGTTAATTTGTGGAATGGATTGCCAACCAGCGTAGTTCAAAGTAATTCGATCGAATCCTTTAAAAAGAGACTAGATGATTATGTTCCCTTAAACCCCCAGTCAGGGGCATTTGTTAACGCATAACAGTACTGTAGATTTTTCACTCAGATTCTTCCCTCTTTGCTTTAAAATTTTCGCTTATCCTTAAATTTCCTTCCTTTCTTTTAGCCTTCCTTCTTGAGCAAACAGCATCGTAGGGACCGACCAGCCAACCGGTCTGATGCTATTTGGTGTCAGTGGGATACGCCTTTTTTTCTTTTAATATAAAGTTATATGTTAGTTATCATTTATCTCTACTTTCATATGATAAAAAACATAATACTTCAGGGGGCCTGATAGGTGGCGGACTCTGAGCGGTGAGGCTCTGGTTCGCTCCCCCTTGCTGGCTTCTGGGTTGGGTTAAGGTGGCCGCTTACCCTGTTAATGCGCGGGCTAAAGGTGACCCTTGGAGCACACTCACCTTAACATTGTGGGTAAATGAGCTTCCTGGCTGGTACCCTTCTTCATATATTATTTTCAGTTAATATTCTATTAATTATCACTTAGAGACGATATAGCGTTATTACACATCACAAAACATTTTTAATTTTATTAAAAAAAATTGCACATTAAATTTTAGTTTATATCATACAGCTTTTCTTTTATACCAGTGGTAAGGTTCCATTTTATGCAACTATGCTTTTATACCAGTGGTAAGGTTCCATTTTATGCAACTATGCTTTTATACCAGTGGTAAGGTTCCATTTTATGCAACTATGCTTTTATACCAGTGGTAAGGTTCCATTTTATGCAACTATGCTTTTATACCAGTGGTAAAGTTCCATTTTATGCAACTATGCTTTTATACCAGTGGTAAAGTTCCATTTTATGCAACTATGCTTTTATACCAGTGGTGTACATTGAGACATTGGTATTGATAGGTTCCAACTATAACCCAGTTATTGAAAGTTAATTGTAAAAAAAAAAAAAAAAAAAAGGCACTGTATGGTATAACACTTAGAGGAGAATATTTCCATATGCTTACTTATATAAAGAAGGACTATTATTCGTAACTCAATGGGTAACACTGTTTCTCTATAAACGAAACGAAAACACTGCAGTCGGGGGCTCCTCGAATCCCAACGCCGCTGATGATAATATGACAGGAGTCAGCACAAAGGGTCACATTAGTTGGCCTGAGAGCTGTGCCAATTTCTGGACCTTCCGACTGATTATTTTATTAGTTTAAAAAGAAAGAATCTATTGGCATCAGTAAGGAGAAAATTTTTAATGTGAATATGTTGCCATGCGAGAATCAAATCGAATACGTGACACATCTCATTCATTTTAAATTATTATCAAAGAAGGTTTCACACAAATGCTTGAGAATGTTAAAGAAAGAGATTTAATCAGAACAACTTTTACAAACAGAAACTTGGAACCAATTTGCATTTTGTCGCTTCTAGAATTACTTACTTTTTGACAGAATATTACTCAGCGTTGTGTAGCTTGTTTAAGCGTATATATATATATATATATAAAGAGCATTAGCGTTGCTCAACTACTGAGCTGTATGTTGAGAGTCTTCTTAAGAGTATTCTTTAATGTAACAACAACGTCCCTCAACTGATAACAGGTCCATCTTTTACATCGTATATCCCAACATTTTTAGTGCTCATTTTATTCCTGCTGGTATATATAATATATATATATATATATATATATATATATATATATATATATATTATTATTTATTTATTTATATCATATACACTTCTAAACATGTGGTTTTTATTATCCATATTTTCTTGCTGACATAACTTACAACACATTTTTATATTTTATTTTTAATATTTTTACATATAAACGAAAGGAGTAAATAAATAAACATGATTTTAGAGTCATTATTTAATTTTTACCCGAGTTACCCCGTAAACTCATCTACAAATGTTCACATAAACTTGAGCATTAAAAAAAAAAGAAGTTTTTTAATAAATAATCATATTTTTTTATTTTTTTTTAGCAAGACTCTAAAAAGTGAATTTGTTGTTAAGTTAAAAATGTTAATTTTCATGTCACGTGGTACAGCTGTTGTGGAATCATATATATATATATATATATATATATATTATATATATATATATATATATAATATATATATATATATATATATAAGTTATGTAGTTTATATTTGCATTTTATATTTGTAAATATTTTTGCTTTCGCGAATTGTTAAATATTTGCCTGTTATTAGATGTTAATCACGTGTTTATCTGTTAGTTAATTGATCGTTAAATATTTTATTACTTATTTTGTATATGATTTTCAGTAATTTATTATGTGTTAAATGTTTGTGAGAACTGGTAATAAGTTATTATTATTATTATTATTATTATTATTATTATTATTATTATTAATAATAATAATATTATTATTATTTTATTGCTTTAACTCTTGTCACACATAAAAAAACACCTTTGTGGAATATAGAATTACAGTTTAACATTAACACTGCATGACCTAAATCTTGGTATATTGAACTAACGCAGTATCCAGCTGGTTTTAACCTTCACAAAAAAACAAAAAAAAACAACAACATTTTTAACAAATAACAAACAGTAAGTACTAAAGATTCTAAACAAATCCTTAAATACGTATCTCGTATAAACACTAAACGCAAAACAAAAGAATAATGAAAAGTAAAAAACGTGATTTCTTGCGGCCAACACATGTCTGGGATCAACTTTCGAGACATATGGTAACCATGCTTAGCCCACGAGAAGACTTCATCTCCTCGCTACCAATCCTTTCCACTTGTTCGTTTGAGCCATCGGGAGTCCCTTGAGGAGGGAGATTGGGAAATAAGGGGGGGGGGGGGGGGGGAATAGTTGAGGAAGAGATAGGGGAAAGCAATGATGAGAGATCGTTATTTAAGGAAGAGATAGTGAGAGAGATATTCTTACTTTTGATATTTACAACACAGTGACGTTTTAGTATTGCAATTTTGTGTTTATGCAGAAACGAGGGACCCAATGGGCGAATGGCCGGAAAAGCGAGAAATGGCTCGGTATTCCTTTTTTAAAACAATTAGAAATATGTGTTTGAAAAGAACCACGAAGGAAAGGAAACACAGAATGGTGCTCAAGCGCTTTCGTCTAATGACATCCTCAAGAACACTCATTAGACGAAAGCGCTCGAGCACCATTCTGTTTTTCCTTTCCTTCGTGGTTCTTTTCATCATAAATATTTTTCACGTGTTACGTTCGTGAAATAATTTTCTTAGAAATATTTGTTTGGAAAGGAATTAGGTTTACAGTTTGTAACTGTACACAAATATATGCTTTCACACCAACGATTTAAATGAAGAATTAAAGGTTAATTAGAATGCAATTTAACAGAAATTAACAGAATTTAACAGAATTCAACAGAATTTTTAATGTTAAACAAGTAAGTACTGAACAGACATAAATGTTATGAGACTTAATCTGCCATTTTTGTTAAACTAACTCGAGTCTACCCTGGTTTAATTTTAAGCATCTCTTTTTCTCACTATAACTGCATATATGAGTGTGTATATTATATATATATATATATATATATATATATATATATATATATATATAGTACATATATATATATATATGGTGTAGTGGTTAGCGTCGCTGACTACGAATCCATCGAACCCGGGATTCGATTCCTGGGAGGTACCTCATTTTTCATTTGCTCGTTCTCCCTCCTCATCTTGTGCGGAACACTCTTCTACACAAGCGTCGTTCTTTACATTAATTATACTGTGTGTTGTTTGCAGTTAAAAAAAAATATATATATATATATATATATATATATATATATATAATATATATATATATATATATACAGGGCGTCCCAAAAAAATGTATACACACTTTAAATAATATAAAGGCAGTGTTTATTAAAATACATTTCATTTTCAAAATGTAATAGAATCTACAGACATTATTTAATTGTTTTGTCAACGCCTGTTTTCAAACTGACGTCCGTTCTGGTCCAGGCACTGCTGATAACGCGAAGCAATGGAATCGCAAACATCACGAAACATTTCGTTTGGTATTTGTGTGCATTCTCGTTCAATGGCTGCTCTCAATTCAGCGACTGTTGCAGGTTTTATAGCGTAGACCTTGTCTTTTAAGTATCCCCATAAAACAAAGTCTAGTGGTGTGAGGTCTGGTGAACGCGGAGGGTATTCTACGAAACCCCTTCGTCCAATCCACATCCACATCGTGCCAAGTACCACTCGCAATACTCCACTCTTCGGTCCGGATCATCTTCATTAATAGCATGGACTAATCTTGGAATGTAACTTTTCCATTGACAGCGCTTCAAAATGCGTTGGACAGACGATTCTGAAATTCCTACCTCACGACTCGCTTGCCGCACAGATTTTCTTGGACTTTGGTGATACGTTTCCAGTACTCTTTCTTGCTTTGTGGGGCTTGTCGATGTCCGTGGTCTTCCGGAACGCTTCTTGTGGACATTCTGAACAGTTCCATCGGCTAATTCCATCTCTAATTCGAGTGATGGTAAGTCGCGTTGGTGGATCTGTTTGAAACTCCTAAACTGTATTTGCACTTCAACTGCGTTTTCACACTTCCAGTAGCATTTTAGAATGAATTTCCTTTGTTCAAAGCTTAGTCTGACTGCCATTATTAATTCTAATGGGTTTAACTTGGAAAGAAAGAAACATCAATTGAGCTATCAGCTGTTAAAGTGTGTATACATTTTTTGGGACGCCCTGTATATATATATATATATATATATATATATATATATATATATATATATATATATATATTACTTTCCGAGTGAAAATTAGTGAATGTCATACAATTGTCATACAATGCTTAATACACTTTTCAAATGTTCAGATAATAAAGTATTCTGTAATAATAAATTTAAGCGACAATCTTTAAAACCGGTTAATTAATTATTTCATATACTTTGTGGTTGTTACTTTCTTGCTAAAGTAATTAAAAGTCCTTTTTTCAGCTTCGCGTTAATCAAATGGAAATGAAAAAAAACCCCTCATTATACATCGTACTGAAGTCAGATCAGGGCCAACTGCCGTCAAGACTGCAATGAAGTACAATATTAAAAAAAAACAGGTATTGCATAACAAGATGGTCAGTATTAGCTAAGAAATTTGCCTGAAAAAGATTCAGCCTTTAATTATGTCAAATTCGTTGCTAAAGTGGGGACCAAATCTGTACCCATACATCGTATATATACCTATACTTTACATTATATACACACACCCATATAATATATAATATATATATATATATATATACACACACACATAATTTATATTATATATACACACCATACTTTACATTATATATACACACACACCAATATTTTACATTATATATGCCCATACTTTACATTATATACACCCATACTTTACATTATATATACACCAATACTTTACATTATATATATACACACACAGTTTTATACACCCATACTTTACATTATATTTAATGTACTGAACGTTTACTCTTGTAAGTAAAAATATAGCTTTGGTTTAAGAGACTATCATTTTTACTAAATTCACTGCAAATTACTTTATTAATTAACATTTGTACCCAAGTTAATACAAAGGGTAGCATCAGACTGTTTCTTGTATACATTTCATTATAATGTTTAAAAGTTATCCTGCGTCCTAATTTTTCAGACTGGCACAGACCTCACACCACCAATGATAACGAGAGTAGCCTAATATTTGAACACAGAGTTTGTAGTCCCCGTTTTTCATTTCTAATTTTTTATGAAACTTCTAAATCGCGTGTCATTGTTTAGAATCATCTTAATTACTCTCCTATTATACAGAGTGATTCACTTGCTTGTAGCTCCAGAGTATCGCTAATATATCCGCTGGGGCTACCAGCGAGTGAATCCCCCTGTAGTAAAAGGGATAACTGTTTATTCAATCATTTTATTCTATTTTTTTAGATTCGTTCCATGGACACTGATGTGGCTGTTGTTTTGTGCGAACAAATGGATAGCCTTCCTCCAGGCGTTGAAGTATGGTTCGTGTTCGGGAGGAGCAAAAGCTTGACAGAACTCTGTATGAATGATTTGGTCGAAGGTCTGGATGCAGATATGGATCGTACGCTCCCATTCTTCTACGCCTTCACAGGATGTGATACTGTGTCGTCGTTCTTCTGGAAAAGAAAGGTTATGGCTTGGAACTTATGGAGGAACTTCGGTGAAGAAATGACGCAGACGATGAAAGACCTCTCCCCGATCAGAGAGGGGGATGAAAACTTCCAAACCCTTCAACGATTCGTGTACCGCCTTTACGACAAAGCCTGAAACAAGTCGGTCTCCTTCGGGAAGCGTTGTTCTACCACAAAACCCCCAAAATAGAATGCCTTCCAGGCTCCCACCAACAGCGGATGCTCTGTTACTCCATTCGAACAGAATCCTCTATTAGGCATCCATCTGAGCCAGAAGTGGCACTCCTGGAAATGCCATCTCCACAAGAGTACGGATGGAAGAAAGCCTTAGACACTCCCTACTGGAGTCCCCGTTGGATGTCCCAGCCACCTCTTGCAGCACCACCTCAGCAGTGCAGATGTTATAATGTTATAATGTTTCAGACCAACAAAGATCCTAGGATCCACTCATGGCTAGTCTACCTAACAGTGTTTGTAAGTGTTGTTTGTAAGTGTAAGAGGTCATGTCAATCCTGCACTTGCAAACAGTCTGCACTTGGCTTTATACATGTTTCTGCGAGAAGTAAGAATGAACAAGTGAGCTCATGACTTTGACCTTCACGAGCACCTGATACAAACTCTGTAGTGTAATTGTTGTTTGTAATTGTAAGAGGTCATGTCAATCCTGCACTTGCAAACAGTCTGCACTCGGCTTTATACGTGTTTCTGCGAGAAGTAAGAATGAACAAGTGAGCTCATGACTTTGACCTTCACGAACACCTGATACAAACTCTGTAATCAAGACTATGAGCACTTTTGGTGTCAATTAAAACACTGCAAACCATTTGTTTCATTGAGCCCTCCATTTTCATCTATCACATGTGACACGATTTTTTTTGTCGAAAAAGCTATAACTAGCCTTGGTCGTGACCTTGGTCATGGGTCAAGTTTACAGTTCAGGTCATCATAAATATCGTAATTACCGTTGTCTTTTCGAAACGTTTGATATGATAGGTCACACGGCATAGTTTATACTATTTTTAGAGAAAAAGCCAGTGGTCACCTGATTGACAATATGACCTCGTGTGTATGTGACCTGGTGACCTGAGAGGTTGCACTTACTTTACAAGGTGCCTTTATTTTATTACAAAGATCATTTTGACACTAGAATCAACTTTCTAGACTTTTGGGGAGCTGATCTAGAGGCATTTTTAGCATTTAACCTTGAAACCTTGATTGACCTTTACTTTGAACTTGTAACCTTTGCCCTTTAAGATAAACACATTTTCGATCACCACATGGGATATCTGAATCGAAATTAAGGCTTTTCTCCACTATTGCGGCAAAGTTGTAAATTTTTACAGATATTTCCCCTAACTAATGAGAATGTATGATACATATTAATTAAGTTCATGAAGTTATAAGATTATAGAGCCTAATTGGAGATGACCTGGCAACGTTCGCCTCCCTTTCCCTTACACTTGTGTTTTGTTTTACCCTTACAGTTAACATGGCAACCAGAAGGAGAGGGAGGACATCTTACATATCCTGAACCGTCATTTGAAACCATCTATATATAACTTTGGTTAACCTTGGGTTTGCTTCCGCCTGAATTGTTCATTCTGACGAAGGTTAAGCTTGTCACGCCACCTTAGACCTACAGTTTAACGTAGAATCCGAACCACGCCCCACTACGGGCGGTTAGAAATTATAAAGTTCTCGCCGGGACTCGATCTCACGACCTCCGATCAACAGCCCAGCGTCTTATCCAGTAGGCTACCCAGGGTACCCACTTATCTACCAACCAGTTTTTATTGTGAGGAAGGATGAACAGCTGGGTTTTGTTGCGCGCCGCCTGCGTCATCGGGTCTCGATCCCTAGGCCGATGAATACGAGACCACCCTCTTAAAGCAACGGAATGGACATGTGGCACCGTCCTCTTGAAACATAATGCCCTCCAGGTGAAGTATACCATTCCGAACCAAAGGTATGAGGTTTTTATCTAAGATGGCTATGTAGCCTTGTAAATTAAGGTTCCTCTAAGGAACACAAAGTCTGTTATTTCAGAATACCAAAGGCCTACCCACCATAACAGCACGACCACCAATTTCACAGTGGACTGCACGAGTTTGGGATTGAACACATCTCTACAAGCTCTCCATACCCATATCCGTTCTCCTGAAGCAAATTATTGGGATCACTAAGAAGACAACAGAGTGTCCAAACTGAGCAAACTTGTCTTTCATCCACAAGGACCATTCGTATCATTTTCTCCTATTAGTCTCAGAGAGCAATGGCTTCCATCTAACTACGCGTCCCCCGTACCCCAGCTTTATGTATGACGCTGTATGCCAGAATGCCTATGCGAGACGTTCTCTTAAATTGATAAGGGGAAACGATATGAGTGGTCTATGAAAGTGACGTAACAGTTGAGTCCTAACGGTCAGATGATTGCGGGCAGAGGGCAGTTATCACCACATAATTTGTGCTCAGTCGTTACACTCAAAACAAGAACGTATAACAATCTTCAATAAGAATATGCAATTGCTCTTTTACCATATATATATATACACACACACACACTGTATATATATATATATATATATGTGTGTGTGTGTGTGTGTGTGTGTGTGTGTGTGTGTGTGTGTGTAAATTTTACCCCACCAGAATTTGAACCCGAGACCTTTGATTAGAAATTGCTGGTGCTGCCACTGAACTACTACACGATAAAAATTAATATAACCTCTCGAGTATTTCAACGGTCGAGGAAACAATGCTTTCGCCCCCAGAGGTGCTTCACGCATTAACCCTCTTGCACTTGAGCAAATGACATTTAATTCAAAGCTGGCATAGGACATTTCGGATACACTTTAAAAAATCTTTAATATCTCATATTTATTTCGTATAAAATTTTGAAGTCAATTAAATTTGACTTCTTATGGTTGCCATAGCAACCACAAGAATGGAGGGATAAATGAAAAGGGTAAGCGAAATGCCAAAGGGAAAAGGGGAAGAAAGGAAGTAGGGGAATTGATTGGAAGGGAGAGTTGTTGTTGTTGTTGGTTAGCCGATCAGCCCACCCTGATCGAGCAAGCCGGCGGCACGCAGGTAACCGGTCGCCCTCTCCGGAGTGGACCAGAGGTTCAGCGCACTAGTGATGTTGTGTTGTGTTCTATGTTGTGCTAGAGGGAAGGGAGAGTAACACTGCAATGTTGCATAGTCATCTATGATCATGAACTTTCAATTATCTGCAATTGATTTAACCTAACATTCTGTATCAATATTACTAAGAGAGAGAGAGAGAGAGAGAGAGAGAGAGAGAGAGAGAGAGAGAGAGGCTCTTGGCTTCACTTCTTTACTCGCAAACAAACTTATTATATTATATTACGAAAGAATTAGTTTTACACGCAATATACAAATGTAATTGCAACAATTGCAAACGTTAAAATCTTTATTTATAAACTATACTTATTTCGTATCATTATTAATTATATTAAATAAGTAAGTAAATAATTAATACCTCCTCATTTATAGTTTATCTCCAGTTTATAAAGATGAAAAATACAGAACTTAATATAAAATGGGTTAAAAACGCTGTTTATTTGAGTTTCTAAAAGTAAAATCAGTTATTTGAGAGAATTGTTTACAATATTCTTAAGCAGATATAAGCAACATTGTAAAATTGAATTAAATAAGAAATATAAAAGAGAGTTAGTTATACTGAAGGAAACGAGCAATCTCTTTCCTTAAAGAAGAGATACCTAAAGGCGGTATTGTTTTAATTAGTAACTAATGAAAATGACATCAAATTAAATATTTGTTTCGTTCTACTGTATTTGCGAGAAAAAGCGTATGTTTATATATGATATATTTATATTAAAAGAAAATTATATTTTAGACGCAGTATATTAAAAAACTATATTTTCGTTCTAATTAAAACAATTTTTTTTAATCAGCGTGAAATAAATTTCCTCTTATGATTTTAAAAGAAATAAAGTTTAAAATAATTACCCTCTCTGAAATCGTACTTGATAAAAACGCTCTTAAAATAGATTAAAAGATTTGTTTACATTTTATAAAAAATATCCGAGTGTCTTCATTCCTTTGTTTGAAGTTAATTTTTTTCCCTTTATAGCGCCAAAATGATTATCAAATAACGAATTTGTGTCACATTTAATTATGAAAGTCCTCAAAACATTCTGTTTTACTTTTGTTGGTGTTTAGTTGATGCTTATACAGGGTGATTCATTCGTTGGTAGCCCCAGGGTATATATTAGCGATACTCTGGGGCAACCCGTGAGTGAATCACCCTGTATAATAGATTAAGTTTTAAATAGAAATTAAAGGTTTTACGGTTTTTTATATAAGAAACATCGCTTCTTCCATACACCTGTTGGGTGTTGGGTGTCTCCCGGCGTTCCGTCCCTTGCCCCGGTGCCCCCTGGGGTCGGTAACTGTTGGGTGACCATTCCATTGAACCATTCGTGGGTGAGTAGGTGACGACTATATATACACGTCTGATAGTGCGGACACAAAGATTTTTTTCAACTCAATTTTACTTATTCCAGCTAAGTAAAAACTCTTTTTAGCTTTACTTTATTTTCTCCTTAATTCATATTATTTGGCTTGTCTCTTTCTCACATTTTTAACAACGCATAAGCCTTCCACTGTTATTATGAAACAACAAAATGTTAATATTTTAATCTTATGTTCGTTCACAGAATAAATTAGATTACGCTTACGTTATACAATTAATAGAGGGGAATAGGTATGATCGGAAATAAAATAGGCCTAAGGAAAAAGGCGGATGGACTAAGTTTAAAACGGGACAATAATAAGCCAGGAGTAGGCCTAGGGTCGAAAAGAATTCCTTTTGCAACCCCTAGGGAGCAATTAATTTAACTTTACTGGCCTAAGTTAATTTTAAAAGTAGGCCTCATTTCCCACGGGCACCATGAAAATATTAAAATAAAAGCGACAAAGGAGAGCAAATAAGATCTTCTGATGGACTACTTTCGACTAACTTCTCCCTCTGTTTGACTTTCTGACTGACTGACTTTTCCACTGACTCTAGCTGACTCTGTCTCTCACTGACTTACGATCTGCGCTGCGCTCTCTTTTTCCCTTCTTAGCCTACCTAATATTCTGAGAAAAGGGTGTAGAATTTACGTTTGATGTCATATTTTTTTAATGCCCGACAGCCATGTCTACATTCATCTTTAGGGCAAGCCTGAAAATTCTAGAGGGAGCTGTCTGTCACCTTCTAGGGGCCATAATAAGGTCACAGTGAGGTCAAAGGTGAAGTAGGTGCAATTTTATTATGAAAAAAAAGGTGTTACTGACTTTAAATATATGTGTGTCAAAACATTTGATTTTGCAGCACAGTATTGTTCAATATTGAAGAAAGCATCAAAATATGATAGAGAAACGCACAAGTATCTTTGTCGGTTGTATGGCTGTTCGGATGACATACATAAGCCGGGAATAGACATTTGTCGATATCGTCTATTCATAAAAACTCGGAAAGCATTGGAGCTATTGCCTCCTACAAAGGATGCTCTAGATCTCCATTTCATGGGATCAAATTTCCAGGCAAAGATTTGGATGCAAGCAGACAATCCTACGTAGGGGTTTCGCTCTGGAGGATGGAAATCAGATGCAGATGGCTTGTCACCGGTATGGATGCGGTCTTCAGTTCCGGCTTTCTGTACACAGCTTCTTACCTGTGGCTGTAAAACAAAATGCAAGTGCTATCGTTCAGGACAGATATGTATGTTCGAGTGTGCATGCGATGCAAGCGACTGTGTAAATCTCTGTAGGCTAGATGAACTGTGATTATTAAAGTGAATGTACATTCAAGAGTTTGCGGACTTTATACTTGGCTTTAGACAATCAGACATATTATAGTTTGTGCATATAATGTTTGTGAAAACTTTAACGTTATCATTTGTCATTGCATATTGCTATACATCATCTTCAACCAGGCTTTATGTCGTTCAATATCCTCAAATGAGTATATGTTTTGTGTATTTTGACTGTAAATTTGTACTTTAACGTTAAAAAATATCTTATAAAATAAAAAATCTTCTCATTATTAATGTTTATAAACTAAATATTGCATTCAGATTATGATTTAATGCTGAAAAAATATCAATTTATGATATATTACACAAGCAATATCGATATTCGATTTTTGCACTCATTTGACCGTTGACTTCTCTGTGACCTAATTATATGCCCAGAGGGTCACAGACCCCCTAGAATTTGTGGGCTTGCCCTAGCGATAAGTTTAAGCATGGCTGTCGAGCATTAACAAAAAAAACCATCAAAGGTCTACTTTTCCGATTTTATTGGCAAACTATCTAGAATTCAGATTTTCATTTCACATTAGGAAAACACGATCGTACTTTTTTTTTCGTTTGATTCTGGGACTTAAAAACAATTTTAAAATACATTGTATTATGAGTCTTACAAATTCCTAACTGTTTTATATTATTTAACTAACTTATTTTGCCTGTTTGACGATATTAAATGATTTAATTACTGTATATATTTCAAGTACTATTTGAACACTAAGATTATTTGCGAATACATGATTAGTTGAAATGGAAATGTGGCATCACGTGACTTATTCTCTTACCACCAATGGCTGAACAAAACAACGCCACGTGTTCCATTACAAATACGTTGAGACTTGTTTGGATGTTTTCGTGCGAGAAGTCATGTAGCCTTTTCTGGGATTTACCTGAGGCCTACTTGGAATTCATATCATGTCTAACATACATTTTTCACTTATAAAAATTGTACTATATTTTATATTATCAATAAATCCCCAATTTTGTAATCCAACCACCACACATTTAGAGTAGGAGCAGCTCGCAGTATCATTGACAATTATATAAGGGATCAGCTTACCATTGAGGCTTTCGTACGACGTGGTTCATCACCACTAGAAACAACAATGCTCTGAATAACTGTATAATAATTCAATGAACAGCTAAATTCATAATTATTTCTTTATCCTGCTTTCAAAATTCTATCTACTGCATATGTGATTCAATAATTAGCACAATGCTCGCAATCATTAACCTTTCAACCTTTCAAATGTTCCGTGCGATGATTCCTCATTTCACGAAGGTCAAGCTTGTCACCCCTTCTCTCAAGTTGGTCTGGTGAAGTAGTGGGTTGGTTTCTTGTACTCTCTACCTCGCATAGCCAGGTACGCTCGGCTCATCGGGGATTGTTCTGAGCCAGGCGTCTAATCTTCTTTTGAAGATATTCACTGTAACACCACTCGTGTTCCTTAGGTCTTTGGGCAGCTGATTAAACAGGTCCTCTCACAACAAAACTATTTTCTTTCAGGGTTAAAGATGTTTCCTGTCTCGCCTTTAATTTGGGAACACGACACAGTCTTCCTTTTCTACTTTCCACTGTTGTTTAGGGAGTTACAGGGTTCAAAGTAAGATTAGGGACTAGTTTCTCCATTATTTTCCAAGTGTAAATAATGGTGTATCTCTCTCTTCTCCTTTCCAGTGAATATAGGTTTAATTCGCGTAACCTTTCCCAGCAATTTAGTTCTTTGCACCCCTTGATCTTGGCTGTGAAGCTTCTCTGAATCCCTTCTAGCTGTCTAATATCTTCTTTTATGTATGGGTATGTTAGGACTGAGTATCTGCCTAGTTATTCTCTTTGCTCTGTTTACTTCTATCTTATTTTGTGTTTCAAATTTCGCATCATCAGTCATTACAACCCCTAAATCTTCTGCTTTAGAATTTCTCTGAATTTCCTGTCCATTTGGGGTATAATATTCCATGGATTTTAGGTCTTCTCTTTTTCCGTACCGCAACAGCTGAAATTTCTGTGTTAAACTTCATATTGTTGTCTTCCGTCCACTTGTAGATTCTGTTCATGTCGGTTTGTAGAGATCCTATATCTTCTGGGTTTCTTATTTTTCTACTGATCTTTGTGTTATCGGCAAAGGATGTTACTGTGCTGTCTTTGGTAACGTCCTCATCTATGTCAGTTAGCATGATTATGAAGAGTAGTGGAGCTAATACTGTTCCTTGTGGTACTGAGCTGAGGACCTCTGATTCTGAAGATATTCCTTGTACTGTAACGACTTGCCGCTGCTCACTAAGCAAATTATATATCCATTTCCTTACTTTTCCTGTTATTCCCATATATTTCAGTTTATGTATTATAATTCCACGGTCACACTTGTCGAACGCTTTAGCAAAGTCTGTGTATATTACATCATAGTTTTCATTACTTTCCAGTGCATCAATAATGTTGTTGTAGTGTTCCATTAGTTGTGATAGGTATGATCTGCCTGACCGAAACCCATGTTGGTTATTATTTAATTTTTTCTGAGTTTCCAAAAAGTCATAGATTTTCTGTCTAGCTATTCTTTCAAATATTTTAGTGAGATGAGATGTAAGCGACACTGGCCTATAGTTTTTGGCCTCAGATCGATCTCCTCCTTTATATATTGGGACTATGTTCGCGCTCGCGCTCTTCAGGATGCCCGGTATTTCTTCCGTGTCTAGTGACCGTCTCCATATCCAATATAGGGGCTCAGAGATTGCATTCCTGCAGTTTTTGATCAGTGTGGCATTCCATTTGTCCGTCCTGCCGCTGAGTGAAATTTCACATCCATTAAAGTTTATAAAAAGCCATCAAAATTAGTAATTATTAGTAGCAGTATATATTTTTTCTGCGAATTTACTTCCATAGGTGCGTACATATTACACTCTCAATTTTCTTTAAACACTAAAAGTTGTTTTATTACTTTATGGCATTAATTCACTACCAAATTCTGTTAATTCCTGACTACGACCAAAATGTTGAACCGAACACCCAAAAATCCGTACCATAAAACTAAGTACGAACCACGATTTAAAGGAAAAATTTTCAAAAATAACATTTTATTATCTACTAATGACCATAATAATAAAAAAAGTGTTTATACATTTCTTCATAAACCACAATATTTTTGCACTTTTTACTTTTGTTAATAGAGGAATTTATTGTATTTTTTAACCTTATACTTTTCATAATAACTTAAAAAAAAAACACGCCACATTGTTTTCTTTACAATACTAATGAATTTCAATCAATCTATTCTACATAAAAAAAAACCCAACTTTTTATGCATTCAATCCCTCGACTGTCGGAACGGGTAATACCGAATGATTGATGTGAGCCAAAATATTTAACTTTTAGTTTAAACTTCTATCTAGTTTTGAGTGAAGATAGCGAGTCAATTACGTCGTGTGTTTGAGTGCATTAAAAAAACATCGAAATAAACACTCATTCCCGCTTCAAATGTATTGAAGGTCAAAATGGATGGCTGGTTGCGCGTTCAAATTCAACGAATATTTCATCCGAATTCTAATAATGTGAATGACATCATATGAAATGAGTTAGAAAGATTTATATACATAAGAAATATGAGGCTATAATAATTCTTTCTATATAATAGAATTTACTTCCTATATTTTTAATTAAAAACCAGTGGACTGAAATATAGTTATAATAAACTCGTATTATATCTACTATCTCTCATTAAATTCTATTCATAGAGTTTAAATTAAAATTAATATTACGTTTAATTTAATATTCAATATTAAAAAAATTAAAAAAAATTGCGTATTACGATTCTAGACAGGAAATCAATTTGAAATTCTTTCGCTAAATTCTTTTGACGCATTTGGCGTACATAAACAAGTGATACGAAGAGAGCAATACCGTTGACAGCTGATAAACCAAACCGAGTTCAAACGTTATAAAATATCTTTACCCCAATAATCTATATGCATTCTATAATTTAATAATCATCAGACATCAATATTTACCGATTGAAAGATAATGCGCGCAAAGTGAGAGATTTTACGCTACAAAATTATTAAATTTAAGCTTTTTCCCCATACGCCCGTCTTAGGTACAGAAAAATTAGTAATAATTTATGGATTAGACGCGGAATTTTAAAAATTCTCTCATTTACCAACGTTTTTTTTCTTTGATGTTTTTAAATTATGCAGGAAATCATATATATATATTAGTGATGTAGGTCACATCCGCATCCGCATCCGCACGTTGGACTGCGGATGTCGTGCGGATGTGGACCGTTGAGATAAAACGTCATTAATAAGCGGAAATTATCAAATTCTACTATAATAATAGAACTAGTTCATTGTGCGCAAAAGTGATGCAAGCGACAAGACGAGAGGCTGTTCTTGTATGAAGTTACTCTCTTGCAACCTACTTAGATCCACGTTACAAAGCTAAGTTATTTTCACCTAGTACATTAGAACGAGTTAAATCATCACTTGGCAAAGCTGTTGAAGAGCTTCAATCTCTTGAATCTGTCGCTTCGCCACCCACCAAAAGAATAAAAGTTTCAGTGACAGAACCAACACCTTCAACGAGCAAATCTATCACAGAATTTCTCTCTCAGTTTCTTGAGTCAAGCAGCAATGACAAGACCTACGCGATGTCAAAAGATGTAGTAAAAATGATCGAGAGCTATCACCAAGAAAAACGCCTGGCTGCATGTGACAATCCTATTAGTTGGTGGAAAAATACGCAGAATATCTATCCATACTTGAGTAAACTTGCAAGGAAACATTTAGCCTGTCCTCCAACAAACGTACCAAGCGAGAGATTATTTAGCAGTGCTGGATTAATATATGCTGAAAAGAGAAACAGACTGGCAGCAGAAAAGGCAGAAAAATTAATGTTCCTTAAGCATAACCTTCCTATAATTAAGTTTGAATATTAAACGATGAACATCTTAGTTTACTTTATTTTAATTACTCATTTATAAATATGCCTAATAAAACTTTAAACTTAATATAAATAGTTATCAAGCTAATTAAAGATCTCTTTCTATAAGGGTGGAGGTTGGGGAAAGAGGTCGGTGGGGTGCATTTGAGTTGGGTTCACGTCCCGCATCCTGGTAACACAATTATGGTTTCTAATTGTGGCTGAAACTCAACAAAATATAACGAATTTATTTGCAGACGAATTCACTAATTGATTTCTATATTAGTTAGATGCTTGATATTATTTTATATGTTCAGAGAAAAGTACAGCAATTATTGTACAATTAATCATTTATACTACATTATAGCTACAGCTCTCTCTATATAATAACTTATTATATACGTTAAGCACAACAAATCTCGAATATATCCTAAAAAATAACGAAAATGTAGACATCCGCATCCGCGGATGTCGAAATCAAACATCCGCATCCGCATCCGCATCCGCGGATGTGGAAAAAATGACATCCGCTACATCACTAATATATATATATATATATATATATATATTATATATATAATGGAGGCCTTGTAGAGGGACACGAACAAAATACTCAAATGGTGAGAAGACAACAATATGACATTTAACACCGAGAAATTTCAGCCCTTGAGATATGGTAGAAATGAGGAACTTAAATAGACTACATATCATGCTCCAGATAGACAGGAAATTCAGAGAAGTACGAAAGCGGTCGACTTGGGGGTAATAATGACCGATGATGCCAAATTTGAGACACAAAATCAGATAGCGATAAACAAAGCAAAAAGAGTCGTGCGACAGGTACTAAGAACGTTCAAAAGGAGGGACAAGACAGTAATGATTCCCCTGCTGAAGACACTGATCATACCAAAACTTGAATACTGCTCAGTTTTGACGTCCCCATATAAAAAGGAAGAAATTAATAAACTAGAAGAAACGCTGAGACATTTCACAGCCAAGATTGATGGCTGCAAAGAACTCAACTACTGGGAAAGACTACGTAAACTAAATCTGTACTCCCTGGAAAGAAGAGAAAAAAAATCGAAAAACTGGTACCAAACCTCAAACTAAACCCAATTACCATTCAAACAACACTGGAAAATAGGAAAGGCAGAATGTGTAGTGTTCCCAAATTAAAGGCCCGACAAGGGACCTCCTCAACACTGAAGGAAAATAGCTTGGTTGTCAGGGGAGGGGGGCAAGAGTTTTTAACCAGCTTCCAAAGGACCTCGGAAACGTTACAGGGGGTCAAAGTTGAAGTCTTCAAGAGAAGACTAGATGCCTGGCTCAGGACGGTACCAGATGAGCCGGGTGTACCTGGCTATGTGCGGTGGAGAGCGCAAGAGAGCAACTCGCTCCTTCACCAAGGCAGGCCTAGAGGCGGGGCCACCAACTTGACCCTCGTGTGTAGAGAGACTAACACACGAAATCTGAACGAGGTTAACGAGGTGTATATATATATATTATGCACATTTATTTTTTAACAGGTATTCTACAGAAGAGAGAAATAACAGCAAATATTTTAGTTGTGTGAATGTGGATTATGGTGTACGGTAACGTAATTCCTTCATAACGAATATAATAAGCCATCCTCACACACTAAAGGAGTTGGCCCTACACCCATTTAAGTCAAGAAGACCAAAACACCGATATCACTAGGCAACAAATTTCAACTTTTTTTTTGTTACAGACACGTGAACTACTGATTCCTACTAAAGCGTTGATGCTGATTTCAGATCTGATATCAAAATTTCTCTATCACGTCCAGATTTTGTGTAACCGAAAACCCCTATTTTTCATTTTTTTTTTCTCACCCGCTTCTATTACGAAAGCCGTCTAAGCTACTTTTCCGTGCCACGTTTTATGTTAAGCATACTTAAATAATTAGTGAACAGGGATGTCTTTCCTCCTTTATTCTGGCTTAAGACAGACAGTGGAATTCCGCTGGCGGAGTTACCACCCCTGCGCCCAACCATCCACCCAAAGCGCGTTAGTATTTTGTTGTTACTACTGAAAGGCAAATTCCTGTTCTTAAGTGAAACTTTGGTGTGTCCTCTTCCTTTGTCGCTTGTAGGATGACGAGCTCTCCTTCTGCAGGAACCAACAATAATCCCCATCATATTTGGGTTGAAATTACCTTGGTATCTGTTTTCCATAACTGAGATCTGTTGGTGGAAGCGCTCACCATGCTCGTCACTTACAGCCCCAAGGTTGGCCGGGAAGAAGTCAAGATGAGAATGTAAAAAATGAATTTTCAAAGACATTCTGCATCCCATTATTTCATAAGATTTAAGCATGTTTTCTACGAGTTTACGGTGGTTTTCAGCTTTGGTTTCCAAGAAAATTTTTGACAACTTCAACGAAAGATGTCCATGCTCCTAGTTCATTCTCATTTAGGTTAGATGGAAACGATGAGTCGTGGATGACACTGCGGATCTGTGGTCCAGTGAAAACTCCAGCTTCTAGCTTAGCATCTGTCAATATTCCTTTGAATTTATCCTTTAAATATTGGAAACCACTACCTTGATGATCCATACCCTTCACGAAATTTTTCATAAGGCCAAGTTTAATGTGAAGTGGTGGAAGATGTACTTTCTGAGGGTCAATAAGTGCTGGGTGTTTCACATTGTATTTACCAACAACATGTTCAGTTCTAGATGGCCAATCATGTTTTTTGTAGTGGTTCTTGTCATCTCTGCTGTTCCATAGACACAAAAAGCACATATGCTTTGTGTAGCCCAACTGTAACCCAAGAAGTAATGATACAACTTTAAGGTCGCCACAAATATTCCATGTGTGGTCCTTATATTTGATGAGTCTTAGCAGCAGTTTCATCGATTCATAAGTCTCATTAAGGCCAGTGGCATGTGCTACAGGTATTGAAGGTTTTTCATTGCCGTTGTGCAGTAATACAGCTTTAAGGCTAGCTTTACTAGAGTCAATGAACAGTCTCCATTCTTTTGGATCATAGCGACAGCCAATCCCTTGCATCAGACCACTGATATCGTGGCAGAAACAAACGTTTTCTTCCTGTAAGTAAAATGATGAAAACTGCAAATGGCGATGGCGGAAATGGGAAACTTTGGTGTTTGGTTGGAGAAGATTAAATTCTTGAAGTCTTGAACCAAGCAACTCTGCCTTTTCTTTTGGTAATTCCAAATCGCGCACTAAGTCATTTAACTCCGCTTGACTTAACAAATGTGGGGAAATATTTGCATCTGGAACATATATGCCATCTTTCCCTGTTTCTATATCACTAGCAGAATCTTCAGATGAACTGCTGTCTGTTATCGTTGCTGGTGGAACTGGTGGTGGATTTGTTTCATCATGTGGTACTGGATTCATTGCTGATTCGCAGTTTGGGTACGTGATCTTTGATTTGTTTTTCTTTGTGAAACCAGCAATCTTTGTCAAACAAAAATAACAATCATTGAAGTGATTTTTCGGCTCACGCCAAACCATGGGGACTGAGAACGGCATAGCTTTTCTTTTACCATTCATCCAAGCTATTAACATTGCATTGCACTGTGCACAGCAAATATGTGGTGCCCAGTCCCTCTGTTGGTCTCCTAACTTACAGTCAAAATAACACTTGTAGGCAAGTTTAATCTTTGTTATGTTTCTACGTTGTGGCTTAGGTGTATATTGTCCACAGACAAAGCAAAAGTTGTCTAGGTGATTTACACAAGCACGTCTATTTGATGCCATTTTGAATTACCATACAATATCTGAAAAAACGTAGAAAGTAATTATTACGATGTGCAAAATAAAAAGAAATACACACCGTAGTACAAACAAATGCTATAAAACAACTCGGGCTAAATTTTATTTATCAAAATTGTTCGAATTTGTATATAGTTGGCAAAAAAAATTGCTTTAACCTTGAAAAGCAAGTTTCATATTACTGGCATTAAGCCGATTAAAACCAAAATCTGGACGTGGTAGAAAATTTTACTAAAAGTGATTTGCATTTTACACAAAATCTAGACGTGATAGAAAAAATCTAATTATAGATTTGAAATCAGCATACCGAAATTAGCTAGGAGCACCTATTTGGTCTTCTGTAACAAAATCTTTGTTGCCTAGTGTATTCTAAATAACTAATTTAACCTAACTCAACCTAGCGTAACCTAAATTATCTTAGTCTAACCTAACTTAAGCTAAACTAATAATAACTTGTCGATAGAATGTCAAGTCGATCAAATGTCGTAAGGCCAAAGGAGTTACAGTAAATATCACAAAATATTGCTCCGATCATCCCCTTCAGACATGATTGGGAAGATGGCGGAAAATAGGCTTCATCGCTTCTAAATTTGGATTTTTAGGGATATACTTTAAGACATTTTTTTTAATTGTATTCTTGGTACCTAAAGTACATTTACTGTTTTATGGGATCAAGTAAAGATAAGCACCCCCAGCCTTCTTTAATTAGCCTTATAAGGCTAACTAACGAAAATATCACGACCTAACCTAACCAATCGTCAAGGGCGTACAGTTGACTTAACGATTGGTTAGGTTAGGTCGTGATATTTTCGTTAGTTAGCCTTATAAGGCTAATTAAAGAAGGCTGGGGGTGCTTATCTTTACTTGATCCGTTTTATGTATATACATACATACATACAGTGTATCTATACACTGTATATATATATATATATATATATATATATATATATATATATGTGTGTGTGTGTGTGTGTGTGTGTGTGTGTGTGTAGATAAACTAATGTACTGTAAATGTAATAGATGTATTTTAGTTATTAGACAGAAATAACACATCTATTACTTACAGGAGTCCTAAAGCATCAAATTTCGTAAAGGCAAGGGCGAGCAATGTACTTGTAATTCTCATTATAAAATGAAAAATATGGTGCTTGTCCTTGCCTTTACTTTGAACACAACACCAGTGTTTCCAACTAAATATTTTCTGGGGTAAATATTCCGCTTTATTTGCGTGTTATTTACTGTTAAAACAGTAACCTATACAGTACATGCAGTAATATTAATCCTGACAGATTTTTGGTAACATTTAAGATTCACGACAATGAATATTTTTTTAGATCAAAATAATGATCTAAACCTAACCTAACCTAATTTAATACTGAATAACTTACCTAAGGTGTAAAATTCATTGTCGTGAATCTAATATTTAGCCAAATTTTTTTCCCTGATTAACAATTACGAATTAATTATAAAAGCTGAAAGTTTTACCACTATATATATAAAGAAGTGGTTGGTAGATAAATGGATACCCTGGGTGGCCTAGTGGTTAAGACGCTTGGCTGCTGGTGAGGCGTGGTTCGGATTCCACGTTAAACTACAGGTCTAAGGTGGAGTGAAAAGCTTGACCTTCGTCAGAATGAAGAATTCGGGCGGAAGCTAACCAAAGGTTTATATATATATATATATATATATACACAGCGTGTCCCAAAGAAATGTATACCCACTTTGTTCGATAATACCAGCTATGAGGATAATAAATATATTACTTTTTGTTTTTTAATACAGAATTTTCTCCTGAATCTAAATATGTAATTATTTTTATTAAAAATTGAAGAACAAAAAAGTTACAGATGTTTAAATTATAATTATTATTTTCGAGACTTCATGTGCGATATTTTCTAATATTTTAACCGACTGTTTTGAGATACTTATGTTTAGTGTTGATATTGAAGCATAAATGTTGTAATTATTAGTTAATTCAAAAAATTTACAAATTCCATGGTTAAATGACACTTTATCTAAGATGTTCGACGTCTTCCAGAACGTTGTTTTTGTAAGTTTTGCACAGTGCCGTCGGTTTCAAACTTATCTCGTATACGTGCAAAAATATTAGAAAATATCGCACATGAAGTCTCGAAAATAATAATTATAATTTAAACATCTGTAACTTTTTTGTTTTTCAATTTTTAATAAAAGTAATTACATATTTAGATTCAGGAGAAAATTCTTTATTAAAAAACTTATAAAAAGTAATATATTTATTATCCTCATAGCTGGTATTATCGAACAAAGTGGGTATACATTTCTTTGGGACACGCTGTATATATAAAGGGTGATCCAGAGAAATGGGACCCAAAAGAAACCCCTGTAACTCTTAAAGTATAAGTCCTTTTATAAAATCATACGCATCATTCGAAAGAGGATAGTTACAAGTTTGTACAGGATTGTATAGGTTTTGACAATACAAGACAAGATAAGATACAAAACAAAATAAAAGTGTTAGTTAAAACTAACCCTTCAAGATGACTGCATGGACTGTGGAACAGCTGCGTTTCATAACTGAGCAATATTATGAGCATGGAAGAAGTGTAGTTTCAGCTCAAAGATCTTTCAAGACAAATTTTCAGATGTCAAAATCACCTTCTAAGAAAGTAATCCGTCGGTGTGTCAGAAATTCTTCCCTAACTGGCAGCATTGGAAAAAGAAAACCAACTGGAAGAGTGCGCACAGCAAGGATAGACGAGATCATTAACAGAACTCATGAAATTGTACAGGATAATCCTAACATAAGCATCAGACGTGCTTCTCAGCTGTTAGGAGTTGGATATGGAACAACACACCGTATATTGAAGCAAAATTTAATGCTCTTTCCATATAAAATTCAAACAGTGCAACAACTAAACGATGGAGATTTCGCACGAAGACGACAATTCTGTCAATGGATCCAACAGAAGGTAAATGACACCACCAATTTTCTAGCAACTTTGATTATGTCAGACGAAGCCCATTTTCACTTGAATGGAACTGTAAACAAACAAAATTGTCGTTTCTGGGCAACAGAAAATCCATTGAATATTACCGAAGTCCCGTTGCATAGTCAGCGTGTAACTGTTTGGTGTGGTCTTACTGCATCTCAGATCATAGGGCCGTACTTTTTCGAGGATTCCACCGGAAACACGGCCACTGTAAATGGTGATCGCTACGAAAAAATGTTGACCGATTTCCTTATTCCTAAATTAAGAGATCTTTGTCTAGAAAACCACTGGTTCCAACAAGACGGAACTACCTGCCATACCACGAGGAACTGCATGGCAGTTTTGCGTCAAACGTTTCCAGGCGAGTTAATCTCAAGATTTGGAGACGTTGAATGGCCCGCAAGGTCTCCGGATTTTTCTCCCTTAGATTATTATCTCTGGGGATATTTAAAGAGTAGGGTCTACTGAAATAACCCAACGACCTTGCAAGAATTGAAGGCCGCCATCACAAATGAGATACAGGCCATACCACCGCACACTCTTGCAAAAGTGATGCAGAACTTACAAGCGAGAACACTGGAATGCTTGGCAACTAATGGAGCACATTTGAAAGGAGTCATTTTAAAAAAATAAATATTTCATAATAAACTTGTAACTCTATTCTTTCGAATGATATATAGTTTTTATGAAAGGAATTAAATATTAAGAATATTTGGCTTTCTTTTATGGGTCCCATTTATCTGGATCACCCAGTATATACTATATATATATGAAAATGAAAAGGTTTATTGGCAGACTATAGTCCACATGACAAATATTGTTAATACAATGACAGTTCACATACTAAGGATAGAAATATATATATATACACACAACTGATTAGAAATAATACTGTAGTGTCGAAGTTAAGTGGAGCTACGATTGATAAGTTTTTATTTAAATTTTTAATAAAATGTTAAGTATGTTACATATTTTGAATATTTAGTTCTAAATATTTAAAATATGTAACATACTTAACATTTTATTAAATTTTAGTAATTACAGAAACAGATGCTCATTTATTTGAAAATAATTATTTCTTTATAAATAAATTAAGTTATCGTTTTGATAATTTTTCTAAGATTCTTAGTTAGCCCATCCTTGTTTTTTTTTTGGTGTATTATGTTCATTATTTTACATAGGAATTAAATGTTTTGTTTTTTTATATTATGTTCATTATTTTACATAGGAATTAAATGTTTTTTTTTGTGTATTATGTTCATTATTAAGTCCAACTATAAATTTGCCTTGAAAAAGTAAATGGTGCCCGCCGCACTACCGGTAGTCTTGAATGTGCTCTTCGGCACAAAAAGGTTGGGGACCCCTGGCTTAGAGGATAAATGGCAGGACTCATGGATAGCTTGGATGATCGGTTGGTTGATTTTTTAATTCTTTGCATTAGACTGTATTGAGCACGTCTTGTTACCTCCTGGAAGCTCGGGACATTACGGGTAGCAAACATTTGCGAAGCTGAGCATCTCGGGGGTAATTTATGTAAGAGTCTAAAAGACCTGTTGTACAGCAAATTTAGGGTTATGCCAGAATCTTTTTTATAATTCACCCAGAGTTGCTGTCCGTATATATTACTGCAGAAAGTACGAAATAGTGTGTCTTTAGCTTCACTTGTACAAAATCGAAAGTTCCTTATGGTCATATTCGCTTTAGCACACAGGCTTCGAGATTGTTTTCTTATATCCGAGTCATCACTCAAGGAGCTGGTAGTAGTTTGACCCAAATACTTAAACTCTTGTACTTCCTCAATTACTTCACCATTCATTTTAAACCTTATATCAGCTGGCTGATTACAGCTTTTAAGATGAAATTGCATAACCTTAGTTTTTGTAACATTAAAAAGAATATCATGTTTCTGCGAATACACTTCGCAGACTTTTAGTAGCCGATCCAGACCTTTAACAGAGGGACTTATTAACACCATATCATCGGCATAAACTAAGTTATTTATCCTTGTGTTATCTATACAACATCCCACTGTTGCCTCGTTAAGTGAAGCAATTAATTCGTCAATATACACATTAAGCAGCATAGGGGAGAGCAAGGAGCCTTGTCTCACCCCGTAAGAGGAGCCAAAACACTCGGATAGTACATTGCCCCACTTAACGGTGAAAGATTGGTGGGAATACCACAATTTCAATACGTTTAATATGTACATGGGAACCTTCCTGTCTTCTAGTTTTTCAAATAAAATATTGTGGTTCACCCTATCATATGCCTTACTTATATCCAGGAAACAGCTATAAATAGTTGAATTACTGTCAATGTATTTAGATATTGTTTCTTTAAGTACATATATACACAGGTCAGTTGAGTGTGACCTTTTAAAACCAAACTGATTAGGAGATGTCCATAGGAAATCATTTAATCGGAGTAACAAGAGTTTTTCTAGTAGTTTCGAGAAGTAGGAAGTGACAGCAATAGACCTGTAATTATTGCTGGACAGAATGTCTCCGTACTTATTTTTGACCAGGGGCAAGATATATACCCTCATGAACTGTGCAGGGATATAGCTATGAGCAAGCATGGCTGATAGGAGCAATGATATATGCAGACATACTACGTCATTGGCATTTTAAGTGCTCATTCGATAAGTCATCTACCCCTGACGCAGAACCAGTCTTTAACTCTTTAATTAACCTCTTTACTTCAGAAAATGATATCAAAGTATTTTCTCTTGTCCCTGCTGTCTATCTTAAGATTATCCCTACTCACACTGCTTAGAATGTTAGAGTAGTGGTTTTTTCACAGCTTTGCAATTTCATCCTACCCCGACACCCCATCGATTGTCGGAGGGAGGACATTTTTTACACCCGTTTGATTCTTAACAAATTTTCCAAAATTTGTTATTATCGTTATTTATACGAGCTTCACAGGCTTTTGATACTCGAATTGACTCTTCTTCCTGTTTACATCGCCTTCTGGCCGCCTTATACTGACCCCTACTTCTACACATATTCATGTATACAAGTCCTAATCTGGGTCTACCATGAAAGCACCACATATCATAGGCGTCTTTCGATTCTCTCTCCAGGGGGGGCAATAAAATCATTCCATCCAGGAATAATCTTAGTATGATAGTTGTAAGATTTAATCAAGGGCCTTCCTGCTTCTCTTAACAGGGATATTATCTTGCTATAATACCTCTCTATGAGTTTACAGTGAGAATCATTTGAGCAAGGATTACTACAGGCAAGATGCAAAATTTCTAAATTATTAAAGAGGTGACTTGTTCTGTCTTTGTATTCTATTCTCTGTTGCATATTAACATTGGACCAATCGACGCGATTATTCTTACCTGTTGAGTTCTTGTTAAGTCGTGTTGCGCATAAATTGGTAAAGTTAATTAATATTTCTAATGGTCTATGATCAGAAAGAAGGAAATCATGCAGAATATGAACTCTAACAATTCGATCCTTTAGATTATTACTAGTGAGACAATGATCAATCCACCTGGTGGTACCACTCATACCACTAACGTATGTAAAATTACCACTGGTTACCCCTAATACATCTACATCACTTATACTTAAATTGGCCGACTCGCACATGTTACCCAATTCTTCAAAGAATTCCGAGTTCACATGCGCGTTAAAGTCCCCCATTATTATAGTGAGAATATTTGGAGTTATCTGATAAGGACTGAATTTTGTACAGCAAATTAATGTATTCATCTAGATTACTGCCGTTGTTGTATGGTAGATAGCAGTTTACAATTAATATGCAATCATTGTTCACTTGTAATTCAATGCCTAACAACCTTACATTATCGCTTGTTAAAAATTTTGTTTTGACAAATTTTCCCTTATATATAACTTATATAGTGATATATATTATTAGTGTATATATATCGGGTGGGTAAAAAAAGGGAGTCCTCGAACTTTGGCTGTAAAATCCAAAGTTAGGGTCAGATTTCAATATTTTTTCTACACCCCATAACTAAGTACATTTCCTATACGGTGAGCGGATTTCAAAGAAAACTAATGAAAATTACGGATTTAGTGAACATTTCTTTATGCCACTGGAAATTCTACACTTACACTACTACTGCATTGTATGTGCAGATAAAAAGTTATAAAGTACTCACATATGGTGCTACCTTGATGTTAAAAAAACTGCTCGATATGTTTACCACGAACTTCTACAACCTTTTTCAGTCTAGGACGGAACCCATTTATGGCTTTATTGATTTGTTCTTGTGGTAACTCATCCCATTTTTCCAGAAGAAGCTGTCGTAAATGAGCGACATTTCTTACTTTGACCCGATAAATTCTCCGTGACAAATTTTTTCAAAGGCCGTAATCGACAGGATTTAAATCAGGACTGTTTGGTGGCCAAATTTAATACCGCTACCTGGTATTCTTTTGATATCTCCTGTTTCATCGATTTTCTTGAGAAGCTTGTCCAAACCTCCTGCAGTTGGTTTACGTTAATTAAAATCGCTTTAATTATCACTTGAACCTATGATTAGCAATATTTTTCTGGAATATTCGCCATAAATCCAATTTCTTAGCTAAAATACTAAAAGATGGCATACAAACCATAAAACTACCTGTTACTAACATATTAAAATTTCATGGTTCTATGTACCGTATTTGTCGAGATATGAAGGATTTAAAAGGTCTCTCTTTTTTTTTTGCCGACCCGACAATGTAGTGGTAAGGTAAATGGAGAATTTCCAGTAGCATAAAGAAATGTTCACTAAATCCGTAATTTTCATTAGTTTTCTTTGAAATCCGCTCACCGTATAGGAAATTTACTTATGTGGGGTGTGAAAAAAATATTAAAATCTGACCATAACTTTGGATTTTACAGCCAAAGTTAGAGGTCTCCCTCTTTTTTTGCCCACCAGATATATATTCGGTTAATATTTCGCTGAACTCAAACCAACACCTTGAATTGAATAACTTTTATTAATAATAAAATAAACACATTGGTTTTACAATTTACAATGACATAAATAATTGTGAAGCTGCATTATTTATTTAATTTAATTTGGCCCTTAAGCTTCAGGCTTTGGGCCTCCCCGAGGCAGCACAAATTTACCTGCATCAATCATAGTCACACTCGTACTACCTTAACTGTGTATTCTAATTTGGAGACTATAATAAATTATGACTCGTGAATGCACCTAAATATTATTAGTGTATAAATTTATTAAAAATATTACCTTTCGAGCCACATCCCATTGCTAGCAGAACAAACATAAAAGCGCCATGTTTGAAGTTTAGCCTCCAGCTATAATTTACAATAGAGAACAATATATAGTTCCTTGTTCCATGCACGGTCTGTGTGTATCATATATATATATATGTGTGTGTGTGTGTGTGTTTGTACTATATATATATATATATATATATATATATATATTATATATATAATATATATTATACAGTACATAAACCTACCCAAAAGATATATTACACGATACATTATACCTTCTACAACCGCACACAATATACTAACTTTATATCTACCTATAAATTACGGTTAACAGCAACGATCTATGAAAATAATTAAAAGTCTGAAGCAATTCTAAGCATTTTATACACACACTGTAACTCGAAACCAAGGAATTGTATCTACGTTTCAATCCCTTTACAAGGCCTATTTGGTACCTCATAAACCACAGGTCGTAAAACTTGAGACAAAACTCAGAAAAATAAATCATAAATAATGTTCTTGGTAAGCTTTGGATTTAGATTTAATTAAAAACTTTATAACCCGAAATAAAATTTGTAGAACCTTGTTTTTATATGCCAATTGGAGGGATCGTTTAGGCTTAATTACAACTAAAGATATAATATGTTGTACTTCATATAATATTTATAGAGCTTACACACGAACCCACACACATCCACACACCCAACCACCACCCACACACCACACACACACACACATATATATATATATATATATATATATATATATATATATATATATATATATATAAAACCTTACAACCTTACAACCTTACAAAGGTTCCGCGCGATGATTTCTCACTTCGCGAAGGTCAAGCTTGTCGCCCCTCCTCCTTATTAATTATATATATATATGAAAAATTATTTCACGAAAGTGACACGTGGTTTTATTCATCATATATATATATATATATATATATATATATATATATATATATATATATATATATATATATTATTTATTATTCATTAGTAGTTTAAGTGGAATTATGAAGAGTTAAACATCTTTTCATATAGAGCATCATTCTGCCCATACACTCATCTCAGGGTAGAAGCAGCTCGCAGCAGTAGTGCTAAGAAAATAGGGGTCAAAATACTTATGAGGCTTCTGTACGGTTCATCACCATTGAAAGCAACAATGCTCTGTGTTAGTCTAATCAGAAGAACATCCAGATCCGTATTCAATTGAATGCAATTTTTCGTTAGTTTGTATTGCAGACACCCCCAGTTATTATCAGTCTTGGTGCATAATTTTTCAGGAGCATGATGTACCACAAGTTTGTGTTTCCTCACAAGGACAGTATATATATGAAAAAGGAAACCACTCTTCTTCCCCTGAAGAGGGGTTTCCTTCTCCATACTTCTTCGTGACAGGGCGTTTTTATTTGGATTATATATATATATATATATGGAATGAATTTCACAATTAAACACGTGAAATTAATGAATGATGCAAACCCACAAGGAAAAGAAAAACGATTCCAAGGCCTTTCGTGTATTCAGAGCTACACCTCGTCAGGGAATGACGAGGTGTCATGAATACACAAAAGGCCTTGGAATCGTTTTTCTTTTTCCTTGTGGGTTTGAATCATATATATATATATATATATATAATATATATATATATATATTAGCCTTCTTGACTTTCTCTTTCTCAAAATGAAGTTGTTCTTAATTGTGACGGTATAAATTAACACATTTTCTTTGCCAGAACACACTCTAAACGTAACCTAACCTAACCTAACGTAAAAAAGAAAACGAAAAACCCGCAACAAAAATTAAAAATGAAAGAAGAAACCTGGACCCTTTCTTGGGTTCTTCGAGTCAATTAAAACTGGAAACATATCTTAAAGCACTTTCATTCTTGAAGTAAAACACTTTTAAAAAGAATAGCAGCTTTTAAGATGTCGAAAATAAAGTGACTTTTTTGTTAAATGAACCTTTATTAGTACTGAAATTTTCAGTATTATTAAATTAATTAATTATTAATTGAAAAGGATTCTGTTATTTTTCTCTCTGTATCACTTATATACTCATGTACTGTAGGTAAGAATTTGTACGTTTTTATAAAAATTAACGTTACCACTACATCCAGTACGTTCTTTCTCTCTACTTTAAAAGTATAAATGAGTTCAAGTGTACTCTGGAAATAATAGAGTAGCTGAAGAGTACACTGTTGTTAACCAAACAAAAGTAGATGAAACGACTCCTCGCTTCTGGACTAGAAAAATTCCCTGAAATTTAGAACAAAAAAATGCAGAAAGTACACTGTAACCATTAAAGAAAGTTTTTCACATTACTTTCCATATGCTTTTCAACGTACTAAGTTTACTCTCTCAATACTCTACGGTCAAAAAACATTTAAGCTCATTCATTAAAGTCTCATTTTTAAATGAGTCAACGGAGAGGATTTAAAATGTGTGTCCAACGACTTTATACGTTTGACAACCTGCACACGTTTTCCTCATCTTAAGTTCTGACATTGTACTTCCTTGTTATGTTCGTCTGTTAACATCAACAATTTTATACATATACCTCTATATACAAATAACGGCAGCATAGCGTCATATTACGGCCTAAAATGTGACATTCATGGTGACGTCATATTTCATTTATACTAGGTCATAGTGTCATAGAACGTCATCACTGAAATTCACATTATGACAACAGCATTACAGAAGTATTACAAAAGTTACAGGCTACAAAAGACCCGACGATCCACTCTAGGTTAGCCAAGGAAAGAAGTAAAGTAGGCTTTAAAGATAAAGGAGTGGGAAATTAATACTCATACTTAGCTCACACATTTGTTTGCAGGTGTAAACTTTTACTCGGGAACATTACCCCATTTATACACATTACCTCATATACCCAAATACACATGAAAAATTGTGTCTGCGTACACGAGGTAATGTGTACGCATGGTATGAGAGTACAATGATAGCATGGCCTGACATTACTATCTGAAAAGTGCAAGTTATATGTACGTCATACTGCAGTCACATTGCCATCATACTGCGAATGCTGAAGACATGTTAGTGCCATTATAGTGACATATTTTAGGTCATATTTTAGGTTATTATTAAAATTTAAGGTATCATGACGATACTATGAGGACACAAGGATGTCATTATGACTTCAATATGAGTTACTTTACAGGCGGCAATATGACGTCATGCTGCCGTCATTTGCTTTTCACTGTATTTTTCTGAAAAACATTTACATAGATGAAAATAAACTACAGTATCTTGAAGTTTCCTAAGTTATCTTATTTGAGGTCGGATAAACCTTATTTTCAGATGTGTGATTATTTTTAGTAGATACATTTATATGTTTTGGCAAAACGGTTTTGATGTCCGCTTCATTTTGGACTGGAAGCCTTTATTACATATTTTCTAAACTGAAATTAGTTTGTTTATTTGAAGTGTAAAGAAAAAAAATCTAGTGGAAAGAATTGTGACTTGGAGTAGAATACCCCCAACTTCAAAAAATACCCCAACTTCAAAAAATACCCCAACTTCAAAAAGACGATTTCGTAGTATTTCCGCTTCTCCTTTACATTTATAACGTTATGGATCCAATATCCTTTCAAAAATAACTCGGATATCACTCCCTTCTAAAAGTTTTCTTTATACAGGGTGTTTAAAAAGAGACGCAACACATTGGAGGATGCATATATCATTGTAACCTAACCTCTGTCTTTTTGTTTCGGGTTACGTTTCTTTTTGAACACCCTGTATTATAAGTATGCATTGCACGCAATTCGAAAGAAAGACGTTCAACTTCGCCTGGTTAATTTTAACTTAAATTAATTCTATGTTAATTTTAACATAACTTAGCATTCATTTTGGTTAGCCCAGTATCTAAGCAAATGCATCCAAATTAGTTCCAGGTTCGATACCACAAATTCATATAATTGTATTGGTGAAACTTGAAACAAATTCATATAATCTTATTGATGAAACTTGAAATAAATATTAAATGTCCAACTATAAGATTGGTTATGAAATATTCTCGTTGCTCTTTAGACCAAGTTGTACATTGGACCTTTTGGGAGGAACACCATCTAAAAGAAATCAATCGCCCAGAATTTTTGCCGGTTGATGTGGACACATTTGTATGAGGGTAATCAGAAGGTGTATGCTTCCCAGTTATTTTACTTTAATAGCACCTACTATTAGTAACAACAGGCAGTTGATTATTCGGCATGACTGTATCACTGACACACTCTAATTTGCGTACACTGTAAAATACAGAACGATTGAACGATTCTGAATAAATTATAATTTGTAATTTCGATATACGAGTAATTGGTTCAAAATCGGTCCAGGAAGGAAAGTTGTTCCAAAGGCTTCAATGATAGACCATTCTTTTACAAAGAAATTGCTCCATAATCGGTTCATGCGGCAAATGGAGCAATTATTTCTTTAGAAACGGTGTTCTCATTGGTTCAAAATCTGTCCAGAAAGTGAAATTATTCCGACAATCATATCAACATCGGTCAAATGGAACAATTTTTTAAACTCTATTTTACAGTGTATGGAAATAATTGAAACTCCTTACATGGATGGCACCTTGGCAGTAATTGACGGACCTACTAATACTGATGAATTATGACTGATTTTTATGAAACCCATTACAGCTGCTGGATCCTATGAAAACTCACAAATATATACTGTAGGTGCTGAGTTTGGAATCTTTGAAGTACAGCTTTGATGTGTGACTTACAACAAAGATACAAACTGTAGAAGAATGAGTATCTCACCTTTCCATAAAAATTTCTGCACTAAAATGGGAATTGAAATCCTATCCTTCTGTTTCTTACCACCCTCTCTCTCTCTCTCTCTCTCTCTCTCTCTCTCTCTCTCTCTCTCTCTCTCTCTATAATATATAATATATATTATATAATATATATATATATATATATATTAATTTATAAGTATTATGTATTTAAAGACATAATGCATTAACTAATGAGTAATTCAGACAGATGCACATAATCTCTGGATTTCTATAGCTAATCTGGTTAAAGCTCGTACAGGTGATGATCATTATGTGAATCCTGGGCCTGTAACTCTGGAACTTCAGAATATCGAAATAGTGTTCAGGGAGAGAGTGAGCAGGGAACACATTCCAATCAGTACATTAATGGAAATTAATCCTGTTAAAACGTACTTCAAAAAATAGTAATCATTTTATTCTATTAATTTATGCAAATGTTTCTAAAAATAAAAATAAAAAGATTTTATATAAATTTAGAATCGAAATAATATAATTTCTTCGAAAAGGAAAAGAATCGACGCACCAAATTGTCGAAAATTCGAGGAAATTGTAGAATTTTTTACTCAAATCAATAAAGTCTATTTTACATTAGTTATTTAATTGTGAAACACCCTTCCCTGCAGCAATTGCGTCTCAAATTCTTACTACGTCTTCTCAATGTAATTTTCGTTTCGGGGAAATGTTTCAAAGTCTTTTATAATTAACTAACAATAATTTTAATTCTTCGTTAATTGCATATGAGAGTGAACGAAGTAATAACAACTTTCTTTAATTGAGTACAAAACAAAGTAGTACAAATTAGTACAAATTGAGTATAAAATATATTACGTGCGTTTCCCTCCCTCTCTCTCATGCATGTCTACGAATGACTTTCGTGTATGTATTCATGAGACTATATTTATAATCTAAAACGCAATACTCAAACTACAATAATTAAAACGAAGAGATCAAGCTGAAACGATTTTTAATAACTTATCTATCTATCAATCATATATAAAAACACGAGATGTCGTCGTATATACACTGAAAAACAAAAGAGATGTAGTGCCCGAAACCCGATCTCCGGGAATACGCTTTAAAATTTTAAATTTGTTGGATCACTCTATATTCAGATTTGAAAATGGGTATACGAGGAGGCCTGTAATGATATGAAATCGGATATTCATGTGTGTTACGTGCTGTAGATGCTGTTTCACTTTATAGGCATTATTACAGGAGTTGTAATTGTATAAGAAATTTTATGCTTGAAAATCGGTAGCGGGAATGTCAGATGTATGGATGCGTAGAGGCAATATTGGACACCTCCCATCTCCCTACACCCACCCACTCACACCCATATATATATGTATATACATATATTATAAATATAATGTATTAACTAATGAATAATTCAGACAGATGCATATAACGTGAGCTAGAATAATTTCTTCTTACAATGACATAAATAATTGTGAAGCTGGACTATTTATTTTATTTTATTTGACCTTTAAGCTTTAGGCTTTACTGGGCTCTTATTAAAAAATAAAACAGATAGTTATTATCACAGGCCTGCGATAGTTTTGTTGTTCGAAATATTTTATCACTTACATAGTAATTTTTGTATGCTGATTCCGAAAATAATATTCATTTTTCGTCATCACGTACAGATTTTTCACAAAATGTCATATTTCATATTATGTATGTAAGTAATTTTCATTAAATTTTGATTGAAAACTACTGCCTATAAATGCTTATAAATGCTTGGTTTCACCATATCATCAAAGAAATAGAGAAGAGATATCAGGGAAGGTGGGACATCAGCATGATGGCTGATTACTGCTGGATGTTGAAACGGGATACTCCAGAATTATTACATAAAAGAAAAGGAACAGCGCGTACATTCGAGACTAAAAAGCATAGATCTCACAAGAAAACTCGGGACAAATAAAAATGAATATGTAATTGACGTTAATAGTTTTCTTTCTTTTTAAAGTTGTTTGCATTTGTAATTAGTATAACAAAGCGGAATATGTACCTAATGTAAATTCAAATAAATAATATTTATTTATGGTGTTGTTTTTTCCGTTCCAGTTTGTAGAAAATCCTTACGTGATAGAAAAAATGGACACCTTATTCGAAATGAGCGTAGTTGAATTATATAAAATCAGTTATTAGTAAGAAAACAACTCTTACAAAGTTCTCATTCGCAGGCCTGTATTATTAATAATAAATAATTCATGAATAAGTATTACTAATAGTTAAAGTATGTATTAATCTTAAATTATCATTATCGATATGAAAATGCAAGGTCATTATTAAAGGTATTATACCAATACCATACAAAGAAATCACTATTAGACATGAGAGATGAGGACTGAACAATTACAAGTAATGTGTCTTTAATCCAAGATTACACACAAGAAATGAATAAACAATAGTAATGTACAGTGGTAATACCTATTTTTTGTGCCAAAAAATGTTTTCAATATAATCACCAGTGATTATATTTTGTATAATATTTTGTAGCTGACCAACCTTTCTTCGATTATTCCTGTAGACTTTGTCCTTTAAATAACCTCCTCAAAAAATAATCGCAAGGATTAAGGGCGAGGTTGTGTGGGAGCCAAAGCCAGTTTCACATAATCTTCCTGGGTAACGGTTAGAAATTACTTTATCAGGAACTAAAAAAATTACATTAAATTATCGAGATCAGTGGTGATCCTACTGAAGGCGTTGTTCATTAATTGAAGAAAATTTCCAAAGCGTATACTTTATTGGCTTAAAAGATGGTTATTGTAACTCACCGACCACAATCTTATATCTGTTTTTTATCCTATTGCTCCAGTTCGGCCTTTGGATCCTTCCAAGAGTAGGCGCATTTTGCACTTTGGCGCTGCTGATTGAAAGGTTCATAGGCAGTACTTCGATTTCCCATGAAATGATTACTTCTTTCGTGGCCATGGCTATTCCGAGTGCGCTAAGCACATCACGAAGGTGATTCTCTCGGGTATGGAGGAATACATTCTATATTCTATTCCTACTACAAATACAAAAAAATCCTTGATTTAACTTTCTTTGCTCTAATGCTATCCGCAACAAAGAGGAGGCTTTCAGAAGGCACCTTCACCATCCAATTCCTGACTTCCACTTAGCTTATATTTCTGCCCAGAATCCTGTAAAATCCGTTCTTCGACTCGCCAAAAATTCCTCCAGCGGACAAAAATGTAAAAACTTATCTTATTCTAATTCTTCTCGCTCTTTCTGGCATATAGCCAGGAACCTCTCCAACAACTTTACTTTCTCTTCTTTCCCCTCCTCTTTTCCATTCCGATGGCTCAGTTGCCGTCTCTTCTCCTGATCAAGCTAAACTCTTCGCTCAAACTTTCGCCTCCACCTCAATCCTGAACGATTCCGATGCTGTTCATCCTCCGTCTGACTTAATTATGTCAGAAATTAGACTCTCTTCCAAAGATGTTTATTCTGCCCTATCTGGGCTCAACTCTAGGAAGGCGTACGGGCCTGATGGTGTCCCTCCTGTTATTCTCAAGAACTGCGCTTCTGAGATGACACCATACTAAAGCAAACTCTTTCGTCTTTGTCTCTCATATAGTACTTTTCCTTCCTGCTAGAAGTTCGCTTTCATTCAGCCGGTCCCGAAGAAGGGTGACCGCTCTCAATCCTTCAACTATCGTCCAATTGCTTTGATTTCTTGCCTTTCTTTGAATCTATCCTTAATATGAAGATTCTTAAACACCTCCACTCACAAACTTATTTCAGATCGTCAGTATGGGTTCCGTAAGGGACACGGGACTGATGATCTTCTTGCATATCTCTCTGACTTTTGGTCATCCTCCTTTCGGGATTTCGATGAAACGTTTGCTATTGCGTTAGACATATCAAAAGCTTTTGATAGAGTCTGGCACAAATCTTTAATTTTTAAACTGCCCTCCTTCAGTTTCTATCCTTCTATCTGTGCCTTCATCTTTCTGACTGATCTATAGCTGCGGTGTTGTAGGTGGCTACTGTTCTTCTACTAAAGCTATTAATAATGGTGTTCTTCAGGGCTCTGTCTTGTCACCCACTCTTTTCCGCCTATTTATCAATGATCTATTGAGCTGCACTTCCTGTTCTATCCACCCCTATGCCGATGATTTCACCCTTCACTTCTCTACCCGCTTCACGAAGCGTCCTTCTCAACAGTCACTCAATGCTTCGCGTGAGACGGCTATGACGCACCTGACCTCTGATCTTTCTCCTATCTCAGACTGGGGCAGAGAAAATCTCGTGGCTTTCAATGCCTCAAAAACTCAATTCCTCCATCTGTGTTTCCTTTTCTCGTGATTTTTCCTGGACATATCACATATAATATCTTTCTAAAACAGCTTCTAAGAGGTTATGTATGCTGTACCGGTTCCACAGTTTCTTCACCTCACTCAGTTGCTGTCTCTGTACAGGGTCTTGTCTACCCCAGTATAGAGTACGCTTCTCATGTGTGGGGGTGGCTCAACCCACACAACACCCACAGGATAGAATCAAATGTTTTTGGTCTCATCAATTCCCCGCTTCTTACTGTCTTCAATCCCTCTTTCTTTGCCACAATATTACCTTACTCTCTCTTTATAACCGCTATTATAACAGACACTGCTCTTCCGGACTGCCTAACTGCATTCCTCCTCCTTTAAGGAGAGCGCGCAGTATCACATTTTCGACACATTTTCATTCCTTTTCTGTCCAACTCTCTAACGCAACGGTTAATCAGTATTTTCAATCTTTCATCTACTCAACCGGTCAACTCTGGAACAATCTTCCTGAATCCATCTTTCCCCCTGCCTATGACCTCCAATCTTCCAAACGCAGAGTATCTAAGTCATCTCGAAAACCTGACCTTAAATTTGGTTCTCTTCTTTCAAGGGGGCGGTTTGCGGGCCTTATATATATATATATATATATATATATATATATATTATAGAAAGACGCAAGTATAGAGGAGCGTTCTGCACACGAGGAAGAGAAATAACGAACAAATGAAAAATGAGGTGAACCGCCCGGGAATCGAACCCAGGATCTTCCGATTGCCGGTCAGATGCGCTATCCATTACACCACGGGCCTCGATCAGTCATAAGTCGAAATTCTCCTACATAGGGCAGAAACCAATGCCCTGAGAGGGCACCCTCGCAAATCGTGAATATGTACATTTAACTGCAATGACCACGCCCTATGTAGGAGAATTTCGACTTATGACTGATCGAGGCCCGTGGTGTAATGGATAGCGCATCTGACCGGCAATCGGAAGATCCTGGGTTCGATTCCCGGGCGGTTCACCTCATTTTTCATTTGTTCGTTATTTCTCTTCCTCGTGTGCAGAACGCTCCTCTATACTTGCGTCGTTTCTATACATTAATATACTGCGTGGTCATTGCAGTTAAATGTATATATATATATATATATTTTCTTTTTTAATTGGAGTTGTTTAACTTCCTTCGCAACATCTAAAGTCATATGACGGAGGGGACCTACAGCTTTACGTGGGATCCGAACCACAGGTCGCTACATAATCTGGGCGCGGAGGACGACGGTCTCCCATCCAACTATTACCCAGACCCAATGTCGCTTAACTTCGCTGATCTCCGGGAAGCGGTGTTACGACACTGTTTACCCGTAGCATATATCTATATATAAATATATGTATACACAAGTGTGTGTGTATATATATATATATATATATATACGGGGTGTAACAGAATTCGCGCACCATACGGTTAATTAAAATTTAATTATCAGATATGGCTGAGAAATTAACGAAACAGGAACATGTTAAGATAATTCTGACAATTAAAATGTAATATTCGAGCCTATGATGCTTTCGCTAATTTCCCAGCTATATCTGCAAATGAAAATTAACCCTATAGCGCGCGAAATATGTTACACCCTCTGTGTATATATATATATATATATATATATATATATATATATAGAATGAATTCGCGATATCTTTGACGACAAGATAAAAGTTTATATATAATGTCGAAATTGTTTATAAAATCCTTTGATATTCCGCGAAGATACAATTTTCATTTCATGTAAACCAGTTTTTATAATATGAACATTTCGTTAAATTTTATTACATTCAGACCAAGAATATAAGATTTGTAAATGTAAGTTTGTTTGTTTACGAATTCACTGTACACTCGATGGGGTACAGTTCGTTTATACAGAAACGTCGTCGTTGCCAGTCTGAAAACAGTTTAAGATCATTCGTGTTTTTAACTGTTTTCTGAAACGTTGTTTAATAAAATTATAATTAATTTTAATTCCTTGGAATTATATCCACTTTAGTACTAATTTTACGGCCTGTATTTTGATACATTTTTACGAAAGTACTCGTGTTCGGTGTTGCAGTTGAGATGAGCAGTTATCAGCTCTTTTCAGACTTTGCAAGTTGAGTTTTTTATTATAAAGGGTGATCCAGAGAAATGGGACCCAAAAGAACCCCCTGTAACTCTTAAAGTATAAGTCCTTTTATAAAATCATACACATTATTCGAAAGAGGATAGTTACAAGTTTGTACAAGATTGTATAGGTTTTGACAATACAAGACAAGATAAGATACAAAACAAAAAAAGTGTTAGTTAAAACTAACCCTTCAAGATGACTGCATGGACTGTGGAACAGCTGCGTTTCATAACTGAGCAATATTATGAGCATGGAAGAAGTGTAGTTTCAGCTCTTAGAAGGTGATTTGACATCTGAAAATTGTCTTGAAAGATCTTTGAGCTGAAACTACACTTTTCCATGCTCATAATATTGCTCAGTTATGAAACGCAGCTGTTCCACAGTCCATGCAGCAGTCATCTTGAAGGGTTAGTTTTAACTACACTTTTATTTTGTTTTGTATCTTATCTTGTCTTGTATTGTCAAAACCTATACAATCCTGTACAAACTTGTAACTATCCTCTTTCGAATGATGCGTATGATTTTATAAAAGGACTTATACTTTAAGAGTTACAGGGGTTTCTTTTGGGTCCCATTTCTCTGGATCACCCTTTATATATATAATATATATATATATATATATATATATATATATATATATATACTGAAAACAGAGAACACTTGGTGCGTCACATTTTCATCAAGATGAAGACGTCAGCGTTCGACATGAACTTCATTTTTATCGGCGGTTTATCGTTCGATTCATCTGTTACAGTTAAAACAGAACAATATGAATTTCATTTGTGTTTACATGTATACACAATTGTGTATATATATATATATATATAGATATATATATATATATATGATGAATAAAACCACGAAGGAAAGGAAACAGAGTGGTGCTCAAACGCTTTCGTCTAATGATATCTCAGGAACACTGAGTGTTCCTGAGGATGTCATTAGACGAAAGCGCTGGAGCACCGCTCGTGTTTCCTTTCCTTCGTGGTTTATTCATCATAAATATTTTTCACGTGTTACTTTCGTGAAATAATTTTCATAAATATTCCATGGAACGATTACTGCTTCCGTGGCCGAGGCCCCTCCGAGTGTGCTGAGCGTATCACGAAGGTGATTCTCTAAGCCCTGTAGGGCATGGAGGTGTATATTACATATTCTCTTCCTATTACTAATGCAAAAAAAAAAACCTTAGTTTAACTTTGCTTGTTCTAATGCTATCCGCAACAGAGGCTTTCAGAAGGTACTATCGCCATTCAACTTCTGTCTCTTACTTAGCTTATATTTCTGCCCGGATATATATATATATATATATATATATATATATATATATATATATATATATATGGTGATTCATAAATGTGTTTCATAAATCACAGGGTGTATTTTTGAAACAACAGAAAAAAACAGACCATAAAACAAAGGTCGAGAAACCCGTAGGTTTCGAGCTATATATATCCCGAGATAGAAAAATTAAACTGAAGGAAATATCTCGATGCTGTAATCCTGACAGGTGGATAGGGCGCGGTGGTTCTATTCCGTGGCCACCTCGGTCACCAGATTTAAATCCTCTTGATTATTACTTGTGAGTCATTTAAAAAACCTAGTTTATGTTACAGAAGTCCGAGCACGTGATGAATTGTGGCAACGAGTTCGAGACAATTGCGAAACGATCCGCAATACTCCAGGAATTTTTTAGTGTGTCAGCCACTGGTGCGACGTACTGAGGCATGCATTCAAGAAGTAGGAAAGAATTTCGAACGTTTAATTTAATGAAGCAAATGTATCACACTGTGTATTTGCATAAAATATTAAAAAATCTTTAGGAGTTTCATTTTTCTGTCGCGTGCTATAGCTCGAAATCTACGGGTTTCTCGACCTATGCTTATATGGTCTTTTTTCTTTACTTTTGTCTCAAGAATACACCCTACGATTTATGAAACACATTTATGAATCACCCTATATATATTATATATATTATATATATATATATATATATGGGCTACGTCGTAGCCAATGTCGTAACACCGCTTCCCATTGATCAGCGAAATTAAGCATTGGGTCTGGGTAGTAGTTGGATGGGAGACCGTCCTCTGCTTCCAGATTATGTAGCGACCTGTGGTTCAGATCCCACGTTAAGCTGCAGGTCCCCTCCGTCATATGACCTTAAATGTTGCGAAGAAGGTTAAACAAACCCAATAATTATATATATATATATATACGGTGTGTGTATATACTATATATATATATATATATATGAAAATTATTTCACGAAAGTAACACGTATGTGTGTGTGTGTGTATGTGTGTGAATGTATGTGTGTGTGTGTGTGAGAGTGAAAGAGAGGGAGAAAGTAAGCGCATATGAGTCAACTTTTCTTCGTGTGTTTCGATAATGCTATTGCTCCTTCTCCTTTTGTTTCCAGAGAATACGGACTGAGCGCCATTCCTCTTGTTTGAGTCACTTTTTTTTTTGCCCCCCCCCCCCTTTTATTTGGGCTATAAAATGCCTATCCATTTTCCGTCTAAATAAGATTTTTTAAACTGGGAAATCATTACATAATTTCTCTCTCTCTCTCTTATATATATACAGTATATATATATATATATATATATATATATATATATATATATATATATACGTCACAGATAACTTTGCTTGCATATTAGCATATCAACTTTTAAACAATTTAAACATATGTTTAGATCTACAGTACATATATATATATATATATATATATATATATATATATATATATATATATATATAGAGTGTATATATATATAGGCGGCTATAGCCCAAAGAGTTGAAACCCTCTTTATTTTATTTTTTTAATAAGAAAATATGAAGAGAAATTACATATAACATCCCTGATGTTGTTTAAGTATTGATGATAAAATTATTAACACGTCATCACTTGTGAACTTCCTCAAAAAGATTTGGTGTAATTATCATTTGCTATGTTATTTTAACCCTTTCAGGACGACTGTTACAAATCGGTAACGTTTCACATACACGCATTCGTAACTTAACTGTACATAAAATTTCGGCCTTAAAGGGTTAACTATGCTATATTTTTTTTTTTTTTTTTTCAGTTTCTCGGTAAGACTATTTGAAACTACTGTACAAAGTAGTATGAAATTCAATACATCAACGGTACATCATTACTCAGAAGTAGCATGCGAGTTTCATTTGACTTAATTAGCTAAACTTAAAGAGTTCTTGGGTGATGCAACTCGTTTGGCCAAAGCCAGCCTTGACTGAAAGAGTTGCACCACATTAGATATATATGTTTATCTATTTATCTATCTATTTTTCGTGTGCCTTGACTGATGTCACTTTTAGAGAGTTTTAAATGACATTATTATTAAATTTATATCTATAACGCTTCTTTTTTTTATTTCCGGCAAAGACTTTAAAAGAAAGCATCAGAAAACTAATTACGGCATCTTCAGCTTTAGCCAAAAGAATTGCATCACCTTACAACATTTTAGGTTTGGCTGATGAAATCAAATGAAATCAAATGAAATCAAATAAAATCAAATGAAATCAAATGAAATTTGCGACCTATTTTGAGTAATGATGTGCTCTTAACGTAGTGAATTTTATACTACTTTATAGTTTAAATATACTTACCAAGAAACTGCAAAATTGAAAAAGTATCACATATTAAATCAAATACAATGAATGATAATAATTATACCAAGTCTATCTGGGGAAGTTCACAAATTTGGACGAGTGTTACTATATTCATTATCAGTACTCAATTTCAAGGTGTTTCAACTTTTATGGCAATATCTATCTATCTATCTATCTATCTATATATATATATATATATATATATATATATATATATATGTGTGTGTGTGTGTGTGTGTGTGTGTGTGTGTGTGTGTGTGTGTGTATTCACTGTTCGAGACACTTGTCATGTCAGTAGCTTAAGTGTGAGTCAGGAGAAATGTTTCATTGTTTTATACAAAGCACCGCTCTTCTCATACACCCCTTCAGGGTATGAACAGCTCGCAGAATCATTGTTATGTACATAAAGGGTCAACGAAGAAACAAGGTTTCCGTACGTGGCTCTTCGACACTGGAAGAAACAACGAACAGTCTCATTGATAATCATTTACGAGCCAATGTCGTTAGTTTGTATTGTAGACACTTCTACTATATCTCTATAGGTTCGAGTGCATGATTTTTCAGGAACAACATGCACCACGAGTTTGTGTGTTCCTCCCCAAAGCAAACAAATGTACTCGTTCCAATCACAAGCTCATTCGTATCACATTAAGCTTATATATATATATATATATTATACACAGAGTGGCCCAAATGTAGGTATACAGTTCCATATGTTGATTTTTTAAATTCATTTTCCTTTCAGGATAGATAATAATGAACACCTGCGTGATTAACACATGTTATGTCTAAAGTTTATTAAATAAATCATCAACTGTATACCTACTTTTGGGCCACCCTATATATATATATTATATATATATATATATATATAGAGAGAGAGAGAGAGAGAGAGAGAGAGAGAGACAGACAGACAGACAGACAGACAAGCAATGCAATGCCAGTGCCAATCTTTGCTGTTAAAACACAGGAGTCGATACTTGTTCGAACCTGCTATTTTCTCTCTTCTCTGGGAACGTAAATATACGTTCGCAAACGACGTTTATGACGTTACGGATGCAACACTGAGTCATGGACTAAAATAAACCATAAATTATAAATATTAAGCAATAATTATGCAACAAATACGATTTTGTACGTAAATAATTTATATTTTTTTTAATCAGTCTACTTTCAATATTATGATAAGGGATTCCGTTGCGATTATGAAATTTTTTACACCCTATTAATTATAATTGTTTACAAGCGATTGTCGTAAACATTTATCAATTATATTAATTACTTTCGTCAAATAATGTCTAATATTTAATTATAGAAATAATGTAAAGGCAGATTTTTAATTTAATTACTATTTTTCTCTCTCTCTCTCTCTCTCTCTCTCTCTCTCTCTCTATATATATATATATATATATATATATATAACTACATAGTAATATCGTTTGTAATTGCTTCGAAGAGGCCATTTTATGTATGTTTTCTTTCGCTGTCTCATCATCATCATCGTATTCCACTTATGGACGTGTTTGATCGTGTTTGAACGTGTCGAATAGGACAAGGGACAAATCATGAACAAACATTGAGCAACAACTGATAACTTTATATCATCAGACAATTAAAATTAGATTTAGTCGTACACTATTTGCGATAATAATAATAATAATAATAATAATAATAATAATAATGGGCTTAGAAGCCATATAACTTACACTGTAAAAAGAAAATATTATTGTTTATTTTATTAAAATGCGTAATTCCCATTTTTTTTCGATTAATTTTGATTCATCAGCACGAGACGCCTAAATTCAGGAAGTAACAAAAGACTAACATTCAATATTTTCCTGAATTCTTAACCTACATTCTCAACCACATTCCCTCCCTCATCACGTCACTCCTTCCAATATGACTCATTGATTTTTTTTCTTTCTTTTAAGTCCACTACTTTGCTGGAATATTTTTCTTCTGATGGAGGAATGACTGTGTGTGTTTATCATGAATCATTCGAGATGGGACGACCACCAGGCAGAAGATAATTCCACATACATATACGGAAACGAGAAGGGTGAGTTTCCTATCTGTTTCTATATTAAAACAGACGTTACTGCTAACTTTAATATATTATTAACTTTTCAGTAATTTCTACACGTGTTTCCTGACCCTTAAGGTTAATGTACAGCTCATGTATATATATATATATATATAGATATATATATATATTGCATCATATATACGCATTATATATCTCTATTGTGTATGAATGATATGATAAAAATGTACGATAAATACGCATTCAAAGGTGTTTGAATGTTTAGTCATTTTTAAGCATGTTTATTCAGAATCTCTCTCTCTCTCTCTCTCTCTCTCTCTCTCTGTATATATATATATATATATATATATATATATATATATTATACACACACCACACACACACACACACACACACACACAGAGGAGATTGTAGACACCAATCGACCAGGGAAGTACTCCGGAGGGGATGTTAGGCAAGAGACAGGGAGTGCTGGAACTCCCGTTTCTCCTGTCACTGTCCTCTTTAGCTGATCTTTTTCTGTTTCATTTACTCTGTGAACAGTCCAGCATGCTCTCAAAAACACACTTCTCCCTCTGTTCTTCCCTACATATACATTAGGGGTTAAAACCGGTATTGAAATACCGGTATTAATACCGGTATTGAAGAAGTACAAATAATACCGATATTATAGGTTTTCGGTATTGACAAAAATTGCTATTGTAAAATTTAGGCAATTTAGTCCTCCGATGGGCAAATAAACTGTTTTTGGAGGATTCGGAGAAAAAAAAAGTTTCGGGGTATTTTGCAGTTAACCTCTTTTTTTCGTTTTCTATTCTTTCTATCAAAGAAAATTATTTATTGCACTAGCTTTAAGAGTGATTCATTCAACTGTAGCCATTTCTTCAACAGAGTGGGAAATTATTGAAAACCTTTATGACACCTTACGTCCTGTTGAAATAATTCTTAAAGGGTTATGCTCGAAAGATGCATCACTCCTGACAGCTGAATCATCAATGAAATTTATTTCAAGAAACTAGGGAGAAAAATAATCCAATAGCAAAAGAGTTAAAAGATTGTCTTAGAAATCGTTACATTTCAAGAAGACAGCAAGACATTGTAGGTTTAATCAAATATCTTCATAATCCCGAAGTTTTAAAAGTTCAAGAAGAGGAAAGTTTTTCTGTTCCATCAAAATTAGTTCTCAAAAGAACTGCAGAAAGGCTCCATAAAAGACTTTTCCCTAAGAATGTGGTTGATTTGGAGATAGAAATGGAAGAACAGGAATTTCCATGTAACCCTGAAAATGTAGCTGCAAATAAGACTGAAGTGGAAGCAGATTCATTACTGAGTGAATACATGCAAGAAATGGACAAACTAGGAAAAGTGCCATCTAAAAAAATTCATTGATTTTGATGTTACTAATGAATTTAAAAAGCTTGGAAGTTACTTTACAGAGAAGTGAGAATTTAGAGAAGCTGTACAAGGCACTGCTTTCAATTAAACCTACAAGTGCAGAATCAGAAAGAGCCTTTTCTGCTGCAGGCCTATTTCTGACGAAACTGAGATCAAGTCTATCTGAACAATCCCTAGATGCTCTTTGTTTCCTCAAAGCATACTTTCAAAATCAAACTAAGAAATAAATATTTAGATACTAAAATTTCTATCTACCCCAGTAGTTGTATAATAATATGCTAAAAAAAAATTCAAATAATATTTTTATTACAATTTAGTAATTTACTGTATAAACTTTTTCGAATAGAATGCCATCTATTTGGAGTTGGGTCATTAATTTATAGTAAATATGGTGAGTACTGCAAGTCCCTCAGACTTGTGGGAGGGTTGGTAGGGTGGCACCATAATAAATCAAAATAAATTATTTTTTTCATAATACCGGTATCAATACCGGGATTAGCATAATTGCCTCCAAATACCGGTATTGAAAATTTTCGGTATTATGCAAGCACTAAATTATACATGCATTTTACACGCTACACAATCTTAAAAAAAAAAAAAAAAGGCATCGTGGGCCTCGGAGACCTTGATTCGACTCTCTCCTTTTGTATGGGGGGGACATTTATGCGGGCACTACCCCTTGGTCCTTCCTTCCTGCATAAAAACCATATATATATATATATATATATATATATATATATATATACATACTGTGTATATATACTAGTATAGAGTGATTACAAAGTTCTGGTGTAACTTGAGTTTTAATAACTTTTGATGTACACATGATAGAAACCAATTGTAAACTGCATATGAAAGCATATTTATTAAAGTTTTTAACACTCTACACTCTACATGACACATTTCTAGGCTTCAACATAACCGCCATTTTTCTCGATATATCTCATTCAGTCCAATTTTCAAAAAACCTGAAAACATTCTCCGGTTGCTGCTGAGTGATTTCGTGAAATGCATTTGTGATCCTGGCCATAAGTTCATCCGCCACTATTACCACATTTGAAAGAGAGAGAAACCTCACGAAGTCTGGCTACATGAAAGAGACCAAAATTCAATGTCTGGAGCGCTCTCAAGAATTCTTGCATCATTGGTAATTTCTCTTTTGAAGAACCAACAGTCACTGGTGAACGTTACCGTGCAATATTGCAGAATTTCTTTATCCCTGAACCAAAATAATTAATTCTTTCAAATAGCACATTCTTTTAGCAAAACGGTGTTCCCTGCCACTGTACTTTGATTGTGCAACAGTTTTTGAGCGAAGTCTTCCGAGCCAAGTGGATCGGTAGAGACGAACCAATTGCTTGGTCACCTCGTCACCTGAGGTTACTTCTTATGGGATCACATTAAAATTACTCATCAAAACCACATTCTTCAAATGAACTTATGGCCACGATTACAAGTGCAATTCATGAAATCATTCATCAGCAACTGGAGGATGTTTTCAAACAGTTGCAAAATCGGATTGAACGATGTATCGCGAAAGATGTTGAAAGACGTTAAATGTAGTACGTTAAAAATATTAATAATTATGTTTTCATTTGCCCTTTATAGTTTGTTTCTTTCGTGTGTACAGTACATCAAAAGTTATTAAAGTTTTAAGTTGCGCAAAGACTTTGTAATCACCCTGTATACCATAGTTAGTTTAATAACCTTAGTTTTGCTTCCACCTGAATTGTTCATTCTAACGAAGGTCAAGCTAGTTCCCCACCTTATATATATATATATTATACACAGGGTGGCGCAAAAGTCAGGAGTCAAAGAAGCCAAAGAGAATGAATCTTTTCCGTTCTTTGGCCCCCACTATTTTTAAATAAAAATAACTCTTTAGTTAAAAAATTATAAACTATAAATTTTTTTAACTGAAAAAGGGATTTTTATTTAAAAGAAAAAAGTGGCGGCCATAGAAAGGAAAACATCCATTCTCTCCGTCTCCTTTGACTCCTGACTTTTGTGCCATCCTGTTTACACACACACACACATATATGTGTATATATATATAATGGAAGGAAATAATCAAGGGGAAAAGATACTGTATTTTCTGACACACTTCCAGGATACAGTAAAATGACATATAGCGTATGAATAATTAGGGGAACAGGGAAATACCTTTATATAGGCTACCGTAACACAGGTGCAAAACATTGAACAACGCCTGAGATTATAGATAAGTAATGATAACAGTAATAACAATTATAAAAATGATAATAATAACATTGGTAACGATACGATTAAAAAATATAAGGCATGAGTTTTTTTCCCCCCCATGTTACGATTTTAACAATAGTTAAAAATTATCAGTGTTAAAAATAATTTTATTCGTAATTAATATTTTAATCAGTCGTCAAAATACTGTACGTAAATACGCATTAATATTATATATATATATATAGAGTCTATAAATAGGAGCTTATGAACGCGACATAAATTAGTGTATACATGAATCCGGTTTATTTTGCACACAGTAAATCCCCTCTTTTGTTATACGAATAGATTTAGGTTCACGCGGTAACACCATTTATAAATGCGAGTCATTTTATTAATTGCTTCTAAAAACAATAAAGTTTAATTTAATTTTTAAATTAAAAATTTTCCTAAATTTTCCTTAAATTATTATCAATATTCCATCCATACTGAAGTGAAGCGTCACGCAAAGAAATGAGGTGTTCAGAGGACATCATAAACGTTTTGTTGACGTTTTCTAAACGTCCTATTTCTTGCTAAGCTAATTGGAATGAAAGAAAACGCAAGTACAGAGGGTTCAGACATAAGTAAATAGACCCTACGATGATTGTCCTCAAGAACAAATGGCAAAACTCATCAATGGAATACCAGAACGTGTGTCGCCTTTACATAATGGAAAGATTGAAGCAATACGAATCAAAATATATTCATTCAATAAATCTGTTATTATTTAATGACTTTTATTATCAAATGAAAAACTACGGAAGAAACCGAAGTGTCTATTTACTTCTGTCAAACCTCTGTATATAGTGATCAGGGTAGTGACAAAAATATCATGAAAGGAAGGATACTGGGTGAAATTAACCATGAAATCAGCGTACATTATCTACAAATGTTGATAAATTAATATTATTACTGTTATTATTATTATTATTATTATTATTATTATTATTATTATTATTATTATTACCCTTTCAAATGGGGAAGGTGGCTATATGGCCACGACATAACACCACTTCCCATTAGATCAGCGGTTAAGTGACGCTACATCTGTTCAGTATAGAGTTGGATAGGTAACCGTTCCCCGCTTTTCAGATGGTGTGAATCCTGCGTAAAATTATAGATCCCCTCCGTCAGTCACATGACCTTTGCCGTTACGAAAGTGGTTAAAACAACCCCAAGCATTATTATTTGTATTTCAAATGCGGAGCTTGCGCCTGCGTAGACTTTATCACTCTTCATTAACTTGTGACTTATATAGATTGAAGTGAGAAAATCAAGTACATCTTATAAGAATTTTCTAAAAAAAAAATAATATTTCCTTAATAAGAAAGCTGTCGTTACTGAAGTGGTTATGAGAAGGTTTACATATTATTATGATAAAAATGCCACCGTCTGTGCATTTATGAAGCTTATACAGTTATATATGTATGTAAAAAAGGTGTTCCCAGAAATAACTTGTTACACAAATATTTCTTTAGGAACACTTTTTTGGAACACCCTGTACAATAATGACTCACTGATGTTTTATCCAACTGATTATCCATTTTTGTCGGGGTGAAAGTAACACTGTAGAATTCTTGCACTTTCGAATAAGAAAAGCATATTTGAAGGATTACTGATTTCAAGGACAAAAAAAAAAAAAAAATACAATTTATTGATTTACTGATTTCAAGAACAAAAAAATTACGATTTACCGATTTCAAGAACAAAAAAATTACGATTTACTGATTTCAAGAACAAAAAAATTACGATTTACTGATTTCAAGAACAAAAAAATTATGATTTACTGATTTCAAGAACAAAAAAATTACGATTTACTGATTTCAAGAACAAAAAAAATTATGATTTACTGATTTCAAGAACAAAAAAAAGCTACGATTTACTGATTTCAAGGACAAAAAAGAGACGAGATAAACTTCTCAAATATACATAATTTCAGAAGAATCTTTACAAAAAAAATTATATTTTAAAATTAATTTAAAATAGAATTTTATCTTTGAAATAAAGATTTTAAAATATAAATTTACTGTTTAAATAAAATTCAAATTTTCTCGGAATCATTTTTCCATCTCAGTCATAATTTGAGACACGCCAAAAAAAACCTAAATTTGAAAAATTGAGATGTGTGTTAAACTCAAAAGTTGAAGTCGGATAATGACACACTCTGTAAAACTTCCAATTAACAGTTCTTATTTACAGTCTTTTCATATAAGAGTTTAATTAGTTTGAAAATGAACTCGTAATTAAAAGAAGAAGGCAGAGTTTAATTTCTGCCATGTTGAATGGAAACGTTAACTCAATTACAAAAACTTTAGTTTGTGTAAATAATGTATGAATGATGAAGCGTGACTATTATTATAAAAATATTAGTAAATTTTTTCTTCTCTCTCTCTCTCTCTCTCTCTCTCTCTCTCTCTCTCTCTCTCACTCTGGAACAAGAAGAAAAACTGCAGGCGATAAGTCCTGGTATATAAAACTAGAAACCTGGCTCAAGATAATCCCAAATAGTCTGAGTGTACCTGGCTTTGTGAAATGGAGAGCACATAACAGCAATTCGCTCATTCACACACACACACAAATATATATATATATATATATATACACAAAATAGCAGTCAAAAGTTTGAAAGCGTCTGTTTCTCGTTCATGTTTCGCGCTTCATGATAAGACGTCATATCCTGATGAAATGAAATCGATCTATGAATTCAGTATTATATCTACAACACTTAATATTTTAATACACAGAGGTTGGTGTTTGCTTTTCTTTAAAAGTAAATATAAAAATGGCCCTTAGAAGAAATGTAAATGACACTAAAATGGGCAAAATATCAAAGGGGTCCAGTTTGGCTGGTGCTTCAGTTGCCGAAATTGTCCGCGTTTCACGAAGAATAGTGAAAGCCGAGGAAGGACAATGGCAAAAATATAAATTAAATTAAATTAACACAATAGTGAGCTGAAAATAACATTGAAACAACGTGACAAAACAGCATTGTCACGAATTGTAAAACGTGACCGGAAACCTACAGTACTAAATCTCATTTGTTTAGTTCTCTTCTAATTAGTTTGCGACAATACATGGTCATCATTGCACTCTACTGTTAATAAAGCAGTGAACAGATTTTTATGCAATTGTCTTTCGTTCACATTTTTACAGTTCACTTCGTCAGTGTTGCTTTGTGCTCACTATTATGCTTGTTTTTACCGTTTTTATTTTTTTATGCAGGAAGGAGGGGCCAAGGGCAAATGCCCCTCCCATAGAAGAAGAAGCGAGCCAAAATCAAGGTCCAGGGTTTTCGACGTTTGAAAGATGGGACGTCATAGACAGGAGGAAAGATGAATTGAAGGAGATTGTTCCAGAGTTGACCGGTTGAGTAGATGAAAGTTTGAAAATACCGATTAACCCTTGCGTTAGATAGTTGAACAGAAAAGGAATGAGAATATGTCGAAAGTCTGACGCTGCGTGCTCTCGTTAAAGGAGGAGGCATTGGCATTGGCGTCCATGACATCATAACTTTGGAGGCTATATTTCTCTTGAAACATGGACAATATCACCAAGGTCACTAAGGCACCATCCAAACATGTTCATTTGAGGGTAATATAAATATCATTTAAGGGCCAGTTTTATATTTACTCTAAAAGAAAAGCAAAAATCAATCTCAACATATTAAAATATTAAGTGTTCTAGATATGATACGGACCCATAGATCGATTTGATACAGGATATGACGCCTTATCATGTCATCAAGTGTGAAACATGAGCGAGAAACTTACAGGGGCATCCAAACTCTTGAGCAGCAGTTTGTGTGTGTGTGTAAATATGAAAACAGTAATGTTAGTTTCAGAATTTGTTTTTTCATAGCACGACACAGGCAGATAAGAGTTATACAGACTTTTCAATAAATGGCTAACACTTGGGTGATTTCTGAATTTTAATGTAAAATCGTAAATACTAAACATTCGCGCACCTAAATTTTTTTTTATTCAATAAAACCTTTATTAATAATAAAATAAATACATTCATTTTACAATTTACAATGACCTGAATAATTGTGAAGCTCGACTATTTATTTTATTTAATTTGGCCTTTAAGCTTTAGGCTTTACTGGGCTCTTATTAAAAATAAACAGCTAGTTATTATTAATTAATAATAAATAAATAAATAAATAAGTATTATTAATAATTAAAACATGTATTAATCTTAAATTATCACTACTGTCATGACAAATGCAAGGTCACCATTGAAGGCACTATAGTGACATTTTAAATTACTTGTTTTATATATATATATATATACACACAAACTCAGAATGGTTCCCTGAGAAACTTATATGTTAAACACAGACCGTGCATGGAACAAGGAACTCTTCTGGGAAATTACATCCTCTATAGTTCGAATAAGTAATGATAAATGACAAACACTATAGTTTTTTTTTCCTTTTTTCATGATGGAAAGCCCAACGTGGGCACCAGGTTACTTGGGGCCTTTTTGCGAGTAACCCGGTGCGTGCCCACGTTGGGTTTTCCATCATGAAAAAAAGGTAAAAAACTATAGTGTTTGTCATTTATCATTACTTATTCGAACTATAGTGGATGTAATTTCCCACAAGAGTTCCTTGTTCCATGCACGGTCTGTGTTTAACATGTATATTATTTTAAACAAAGCTGGGCACTTGCGTTTTTTTTTGCGGTACTGCGGTACTGCGGTACTACCGCACTACCAAACCGGTACCGCATAACGCAGTACCGCAAAAAATGCGGTAGCGGTACTGCTGTACTTTCAGCGATCCTTTGCGGTACTGCGTTATGCGGTACCGGTTTGGTAGTGCGGTAGTACCGCAGTACCGCAGTACCGCAAAAAAACCGCAAGTGCCCAGCTTTGTAAATAATAATATATATATATATATATATATATATATTATATATATACACCGTATATATATATAGAAAGAGAGAGAGAGAGAGAGAGAGAGAGAGAGAGAGAGGTGGGAAACACTAGGCCGTAAGATATAGGTGTGACCCAATACATCCCGCCTACTCTATTACGGTTAATGGTACACACTAGTGATGTAGGTCACATCCGCATCCGCATCCGCGGAACATCCGCACATTTTCTCGCATCCGCATCCGCGTCCGCATCCGCACTTTGGACTGCGGATGTCGTGCGGATGTGGACCGTTGAGATAAAACGTCATTAATAAGCGGAAATTATCAAATTCTACTATATTAATAGAACTAGTTCATTGTGCGCAAAAGTGATGCAAGCGACAAGACGAGAGGCTGTTCTTGTATGAAGTTACTCTCTTGCAACCTACTTAGATCCACGTTACAAAGCTAAGTTATTTTCACCTAGTACATTAGAACGAGTTAAATCATCACTTGGCAAAGCAGTTGAAGAGCTTCAATCTCTTGAATCTGTCGCTTCGCCACCCACCAAAAGAATAAAAGTTTCAGTGACAGAACCAACACCTTCAACAAGCAAATCTATCACAGAATCTGTCTCTCAGTTTCTTGAGTCAAGCAGCAATGACGAGACCTACGCGATGTCAAAAGATGTAGTGAAAATGATCGAGAGCTATCACCAAGAAAACGCCTGGCTGCATGTGACAATCCTATTAGTTGGTGGAAAAATACGCAGAATATCTATCCATACTTGAGTAAACTTGCAAGGAAACATTTAGCCTGTCCTCCAACAAACGTACCAAGCGAGAGATTATTTAGCAGTGCTGGATTAATATATGATGAAAAGAGAAACAGACTGGCAGCAGAAAAGGCAGAAAAATTAATGTTCCTTAAGCATAACCTTCCTATAATTAAGTTTGAATATTAAACGATGAACATCTTAGTTTACTTTATTTTAATTACTCATTTATAAATATGCCTAATAAAACTTTAAACTTAATATAAATGGTTATCAAGCTAATTAAAGATCTCTTTCTATAAGGGTAGAGGTTGGGGAAAGAGGTCGGTGGGTGCATTTGAGTTGGGTTCACGTCCCGCATCCTGGTAACACAATTATGGTTTCTAATTGTGGCTGAAACTCAACAAAATATAACGAATTTATTTGCAGACGAATTCACTAATTGATTTCTATATTAGTTAGATGCTTTATATTATTTTATATGTTCAGAGAAAAGTACAGCAATTATTGTACAATTAATCAATTATACTACATTATAGCTACAGCTCTCTCTATATAATAACTTATTATATACGTTAAACACAACAAATCTCGAATATATCCTAAAAATAACGAAAATGTAGACATCCGCATCCGCGGATGTTGAAATCAAACATCCTCATCCGCATCCGCATCCGCGGATGCTAAAAAATGACATCCGCTACATCACTAGTACACACACACACACAGACACACACACACACATATATATATATATATATATATATATATATATATATATATATATATATCACTAGAATCACAAAATAACATGTGAATATATCACGAAAGCGCTCGGACTTTGTGTTTCCTTTTCCTTGTGGTTGTTTGCTTATATATATATATATATATATATAGAATAAAAGGACCTGTGTGTTTGTGTGTGTGTCTGTCTGTTCCAGCCATAACTCCAAAATGGAAGCAGTTACAAACATGAAACTTCACACACATATTGATTAGGTCCCGAGGTTGTCCACCTTGGTGTTGAATGCCCGGTTAGGTTAATTGAATGCCCGGCTAGGTCAACTGTATGCCCTTGACGATTGGTTAAGTTAAGTCGTGATATTTTCGTCAGCTTTAACGTACACTTAACCTAACCGGGCATTCAATTAACATACCCGGGCATTCAATTAATCTAATCGGGCATCCAGTTGACTTAACCGGGCATTTAATTAACTTAATCGGGCATTCAGTTGACCTAAATGGGCATTCAATTAACCTAACCGGGCATTCAATTAATCTAACTAATAACAGCTAATAACAGCCTTCCGCAGGAACTACAGAAAATAATATTCCGCCCATAGGCTTGGATATTTTTGCTACCCGCACGAAAGGCGGGTTCTCTGCTAGTATATACAGTATATAAATATGAAAAAAACATTAAAAATCATGAAAATTATGAAAATCATGAAAAAAACCTCAGGGGACTATTCTGAGTTCAATCCCATCATGAAACGGACATGTTATGTGCCTTGAAAAGTGGACGCTCAATTTTGCCAGTTGAGGTTTAAGTTTTGGTTGGTGGCTAAAGATACAATAGTTACCGCTTTTTCTATGATGTATTCAATCAGACGTGAATGCAACGAGTCTTTTGCTTATATTGAGGTTCTGAATATAGTAGGCTAAGTGTAGCTGTAATCCCAAGATCCTGTACCAAAGCTGAATCCTATCTGCTTTGCAGATAGCTGGTGAGTGGTGATGGAAGCTATATTTTTGTGGCCTCTTTGCGAGTGACCCGTTGCCCACGTCGGGCTAACATCATGAAAGAAAACTATAGTGTTTGTCATTTACCATTACTTATTCGGACTATAGTGGATTTATTTTTCTCAGAAGAGTTCCTTGTTCCATGCACGGTTTGTGTGTATCATATATATATATATATATATATATATATATATATATATATAAACCCTTTGGTTAGCTTCCGCCCGAATTATTCATTCTGACGAACGTCAAGCTTTTCACTCCACCTTAGACGTACAGTTTAACGTGGAATCCGAACCACGCCCCATCAGCAGCACAGCGTCTTAACCACTAGGCCACCTAGGGTACCCATTTATCTACCAACCACTTTATTGTGTGGAAGGATGAACAGCTGGGTTTTGCTGCGCGCCGGCTGCCGTCGGGTCTCGAGCCCGGGGCCGATGGATTCGTAGTCAGCGACGCTAACCACTACACCACCGAGGCGCTTTTATATATACACACGCGTGTATATATATATATATATATATATATTATATATATATATATATATCCATACACACACACACACACACACACACACACACACACATACATATATATATATATATATATATATATATATATATATATATATGATGAAAACCACGAAGGAAAGGAAACACAAAATGGTGCTCAAGCGCTTTCGTCTAATGACATCCTCAGGAACACTGAAGTATATAAAAAGGTTAAGCCTATATATAGGTTACAGAAAGAAAAAAAGAAAAATAAATAACATACATACACACACACACACACATATATATATATATATATATATACATACATATCTATATATACAAATACATACATACATACATACATACATATATATACAATAAACAGAGAAGTAAAAATAATAAAAAATAAAAATTAAAACCTTAAAGGATTACCAATGAGGCGTACAGATTGTAAGGAAAAATATCGATTTTTAGCACAAGATCAAATGGATTATAAAAATACAAATTTATACTGGGACTCTGCCGGGTTTTAACACAATGCTGCCTATGGTCAGGTTTCGATATATATAAAAAAAAAAAAATAAAATAAAATGCAAATTAAAAGTTAATCGATTTTTAGCACAAGATCAAATGGATTATAAAAATACAAATTTATACTAGAACTCTGTCCGGGTTTTAACACATTTCTGCCTATGGTCAGGTTTCGATATATATAAAAAAAAAAATGCAAATTAAAAGTTAATAAAGTAGAAGACAAGTTTACCAAAGATTTAATGTTTTACACTTCTTATCTAAGTCTGCTTTAAAGGAATTCAACATAACAGGATCGAGTTGAAAAAGACCTTTGCTTATGTTGAAGTTATTTGAAAGTTGGATAATGGTAGACTCAAGAATATTTCTATTAACAATGTTGCTTGAATGGAATAAAACTGAAGCATTATTCCAATCAATACAGTGGGCTAACTCTGACAAATGGACAAAAAGGGCACTGGACAACTGTCCTGTTCTAACGGAATATTGATGCTGTTTTATACGTGTGTGCAAATCCTTTCCCGTCTGACCTATGTAAAAGGAATCACATTGTTTACAACCAATTTTAGATAATGCCTGAATTATTGGTAGGGCTATTTTTTACTATGATATTTTTCACAATATTGTTATATGAAAATACTACATTAATATCCAAAAGTTTAAGTACATTAGCAATGCCTAAAAAGCCCGGGAAAAATGGAAGTACTAAAATATTTTTTGACAAAGTACGAGTGTTAATATTGACACGTGTTACCTTCGTGAAATAATTTTCATATAATGCTCACCACGCGTTCCTTCGGCTTGCTGTTCCCTCTCTTGTCTCCGTTTGTGTCCGTGTTTTCTTCTACATTAATGAAAGGGCATGCAATTCGTATCCGACGGAAGTTTCTTACTAAGTGTCTGGAGGAGCAAGTTCTTCCCAAATCCCTGCTTCCGATTCGCCTCAGACAAATTGACGACCATCCGTTCAACAACTTCAGCAGATTAATTTTAAAGAAACATATTGAAGTCACCAGACAAAATGAGTGGTCCGCCTTCAAAAATTTAAACATCGCCAAACATAATTTTGTAACCGTTATTCCCCAACCGTGGATCCAACCTTTGTTTGATGAAATTTACAACGAGTTGCGTCGGAGAACTACTTCACTTCGTAACATTTTGGATCGGAAAATTAAAAGTCTCATTCGAGATAGTCAGTGGAGTAAAAAAGCAAGCTCAAAGTGTGTTTTGAACCTTTCTTCGAAAAACATTAGTGACGATGCAAAAAGTGCCCTTGGATATGGTATGTCCTTTTTTATTGTTAAAAAACCTTCGGCTTTACAAATTTGTTATAGTCTCGCGTGTTTTGAAAAACAGTGTAATCTCCCTCAGTATTTGTTTAACATAGTTAAAGGCCTCGTTTATAGTGCGGCGAATGGTAATTACGAAGATAACTTTCCTAAACGTTTTCGCAATAGCCTCTCACAATTAAAAAAAGATGGGGAGCTCCATATTACTAAAGCAGACAAGGCTAACACCATAGTTATTATGGACAAAGTGGACTACATCGGAAAGATGAACGAGCTTCTCCAGGAACCCGCCACATACACCAAACTTAGGAAGAACCCGCAGGATGACGTCATCAAATCATTTAATAGTGGCTTGAAACGCCTTCTCAAAGATCATAAGAACTTAATTCCGCTTTTCATGTCCACTTCACCTGCTCTGCCCTACCTTTACGGTCTTATTAAAACCCACAAACCTGGTAACCCTATGCGCCCTATTATTAGCTCGGTGGGCTCTATTACTTATAAACTCTCCAAATGGCTTGTCAAAGTCTTGTCCCCCATTCTCGGAACTATCTCTGATTCACATGTAAAAAATTCCATGGATCTTACGGAAAAATTGAATAATGTACGTACTGAAACTAACGATAAATTGATTAGTTTTGATGTTTGTTCATTGTTTACAAAAGTGCCGATTGACGATATGCTTGACTTTCTCTCCCAAGAATTACATAAGTATGACCTGCCACTACCTTCACACATTGTTTTGGAACTCATTAAGCTTTGCATCAAAGACTGTAAATTCACTTTCAATAACGAGTATTATCAACAAGTTTTTGGGATGGCTATGGGCAACCCCTTATCGCCCCTCCTCTCCAATATTTATATGGAGTTTTTCGAAATTACCTATATTCCGAGAATCCTGGGGGTTGGCATCCCTTGGTTGCGGTACGTCGATGATATTTTGTGTATCTGGCCCATGAATCGTGACCTGGATAGCTTCCTCCTTCAGTTAAATGATCAAGTCCCCTCCATTAAGTTTACTTTAGAAGTTGAGCAAGACAATTCAATCCCATTTTTGGATGTGCGTGTACATAGGGAAAGCCCAGGTTTTAAGTTTAGTATCTATCGGAAAACGACAAACAATTTGTCCTACGTACACTTTTACTCGGGACATGATACCCCCATTAAGAAGGCCATATTTTCATCAATGTTTCTCCGCGCCCTTAGGATCGCCAGTCCGGAATACATCGATGCCGAATTGGAAAAAATCAACGGTATTGGAAGTGATTTGTGTTATCCATCTGCGTTTATGGAATCTTGTCTCAACAAGGCAAAACGAACTTTCTATCGTGTCAATATTAACACTCGTACTTTGTCAAAAAATATTTTAGTACTTCCATTTTTCCCGGGCTTTTTAGGCATTGCTAATGTACTTAAACTTTTGGATATTAATGTAGTATTTTCATATAACAATATTGTGAAAAATATCATAGTAAAAAATAGCCCTACCAATAATTCAGGCATTATCTATAAAATTGGTTGTAAACAATGTGATTCCTTTTACATAGGTCAGACGGGAAAGGATTTGCACACACGTATAAAACAGCATCAATATTCCGTTAGAACAGGACAGTTGTCCAGTGCCCTTTTTGTCCATTTGTCAGAGTTAGCCCACTGTATTGATTGGAATAATGCTTCAGTTTTATTCCATTCAAGCAACATTGTTAATAGAAATATTCTTGAGTCTGCCATTATCCAACTTTCAAATAACTTCAACATAAGCAAAGGTCTTTTTCAACTCGATCCTGTTATGTTGAATTCCTTTAAAGCAGACTTAGATAAGAAGTGTAAAACATTAAATCTTTGGTAAACTTGTCTTCTACTTTATTAACTTTTAATTTGCATTTTATTTTTTTATATATATCGAAACCTGACCATAGGCAGAAATGTGTTAAAACCCGGACAGAGTTCTAGTATAAATTTGTATTTTTATAATCCATTTGATCTTGTGCTAAAAATCGATTAACTTTTAATTTGCATTTTATTTTTTTTTTTTTTTTTTATATATCGAAACCTGACCATAGGCAGCATTGTGTTAAAACCCGGCAGAGTCCCAGTATAAATTTGTATTTTTATAATCCATTTGATCTTGTGCTAAAAATCGATATTTTTCCTTACAATCTGTACGCCTCATTGGTAATCCTTTAAGGTTTTAATTTTTAATTTTTTTTATTTTTACTTCTCTGTTTATTGTATATATATGTATGTATGTATGTATGTATGTATTTGTATATATAGATATGTATGTATATATATATATATATGTGTGTGTGTGTGTGTATGTATGTTATTTATTTTTCTTTTTTTCTTTCTGTAACCTATATATAGGCTTAACCTTTTTATATACTTCAGTGTTCCTGAGGATGTCATTAGACGAAAGCGCTTGAGCACCATTTTGTGTTTCCTTT
>JAJOZX010004286.1:352500-377500 GCA_023014485.1 Bathynomus jamesi
TCCCCAATGAAAGTATAAACAAAAATATTTAAAAAACAGTTAGTGTATCCTAACATTTGAGGCCCTCCGAGGAAGAAGTGGCTAAATGACAAAAGTAAAAAACGCCAGGAACGCAGTTAAAGCTGTACTGTTGAACTTTTTGATGATATTCGACGAAATATCTTCACAAGTATAAAAGTTATGTCGCTTTCAAATTAGTACAACTTTAACTGCGTTTTCTGGCGTTTTTTTACTTTTGTCGCTTAGCCACTTCTTCTTTGGAGGGCCTTATTTCTAACCATACTTTAGTGTGCTGTCGTTTGAAAAGGTCGTGAAAAAATGACTTTATAACGAACATTTTAAACCGTTTGGTTCCCTATTACATGTTAAAAATAAGTTAAGGGAAGGTTCCTCTCAGCATTAGGTTTTAAACTAGGACCGCATAGACATTAACCAGGAACATACTGGGTCTCTTTTTGATCCTATATACCCAAAAAGTTCTACCCAAAGAAAACCTATACAATCATTGTTAGGAACCGTTTATTACTTGGAACGTTGAAGTGGCTAAAAAGACAATTTTGGTACTTCCGTTTGAAGGCTTTACCATCTTCTCTGTTTACAGTTCACTCTCATATTTTATATGTTACAGTCAAAAGTCGAAATAAGTCAGTACACGTAATTACTGTTTAATGCGTGTATTGACTGATTTCTGCTTTTGACTTTGACACACACACACACACACAAACACCATATATATATATATATATATATATAATATATATATATATATATATATTACCTAACAAGAGCCGAAATCAGTCAATACAGGTTATGAATGGTACTACGTACTGACTGACCAGTCATTACGCATATTAACTAATTTCGGCTTTTGACTGAAGACATAAATATTTATTCAATTAATTCTTTTAAAGAGTTAATATACAAAAATGTAAATGATGAAATAAACCAGAAACGCTATGAAACTGCAACAAAGTGTTTCGTAGCGTTTGTTGTTTATTTCATGAGGTTAGTAATTATCGCTGCATTCAACGAATCAGATTACATCATCGCTGTGTTCTACGCCTTTCATTATAAGTTTCGGTTTATACCATAAATAAATTGATAAAATTTCTGAGCGCAGGTGTCACTCGAAGTGCGCTATTTCATAAAAATTGAAGGTTACACGTTAATTTTTTTTTTAGTATTCCGTTATGCTGGATAATGTCTTATCTGCAAGGTCAAACTGCCTACGAGATAGTAACAAAGGCCTGACTTCATACCGGAAGCGTATAGTAATTATATACAGTTATTTGTTTAAGGCATATGAAATGCTTTTATGTGTCATGTACAAAGCAGGTGGAATCAGTGTGTTCATAATTGTTCCAAGATACAAAATTTAGGTGACATAAAGTTATATATATATATATATATATATATATATAACCTTCGGTTTGCTTCCGCCTGTATTGTTCATTCGAATGAAGACCAAGCTTGTTGCCCCACGTTATACCTTCAGTTTAACGTGGAATCAATTTTTTATACATTTTATACACTAATGATCCGAACCACGACCCACTAGGGAAGTCAGAAATTAAAAATTCTCGTCACTAGGTCTTACGCCCAATCGATCAGCAGCCAAGCGTATTACCCACTAGTCCACCCAGTGTATCCATTTATCTACAAAATGTTTTTTGTATGGAAGGATGAAGAATTGGGTGAGCTAAACGCCGCCTGCCCTCGCCGGGAATCAAATCCGGGGCTGGTGAATTCGTAGTAAGCTATGTTGTCCACTACACCACTGAGACGTATATATAATATATATATATATATATATATATATATATACATACAGGGTGGGCCGTAAGTTTCCATACATAGGAAAAATTAAACGTTTTGTTTTTATGTTTCAGATACCCTAAGAATATGCGTTTGACGTAAGATCTTGTTTACTGATGAAGCAAATTTTTACGTCAATGGAGAGGTTAATCGGCAAAACATACGTTATTGGAATAATGCTAACCCTAACTGGCTGAGTCCGACGAAGATGCAGGTGCCGGTAAAGTGATGGTGTGGGCCGGGATATGGGGTGACAGAATTATTGGACCAATTTTTGTCAGTGGAAATCTTAATGCCGAAAGGTATCTTAACATGTTGCAAGAAGAGATTTTCCCATCCCTGCTAAACGAGGAAGGTAACTTCCCAGTTTACTTCCAGCAAGATGGAGCTCCACCTCATTATGGTCTTCACGTGCGTCGGTATTTGGATCAGCAGCAGTTTCCGGATGCTTGGATTGGTCGGCGTGGTCCTGTGGAGTGGCCTCCCAGATCCCCAGATCTCACCCCCCTTGATTTCTATCTTTGGGGGCACTTGAAGGCCATGGTGTATCAGGAAAAGATACGAGACATAAATCATCTAAAGGAACGTATCACCAACGCCATTACAAGCATAACGTCAACTGTGCTAATGCGTGTTCATCAACAGTGGGGAACACGTATTGAAATGTGCTTTCAAAACAATGGCAACCATGTAGAGCATATTATATAAATAAAAATGGTTGTCCATAAAAAAATGTTTATTTTTCCTATGTATGGAAACTTACGGCCCACCCTGTATATATATATATATATATACACACACACACACACACACACACAGTGACGTTCAAAAGTCGCGTCCACCTTATAATCACCCAATTTATTGTAAATTGTACAAATATAAATTGTACAAATACATATGATAATTACAATAAAATTTGATTTTTTATTGTTACATTAGTTGCTTCTAAATGTAATTATTATAACTTAGTAAAGAAATTAACAATTGAATGGCATAATCTTATTAATAATCGATATGACCTCCTTTTGCTTTAATGACAGCTTCCACTCTGAATAACTCTGGATAACATCTTGTACTATGCCGTTCCAGCATTCTTCTACATTCTCCCAGAGAGAATCAAGAGAAGTTATATTCTTTTTAACTTTCAGGCTCTTCAAATGGTCCCAAAGATGCTCCATTGGATTGAGATCAGGAGTTTGTGGAAGAAACTTCATAATTTGTAGAACACCTCCATCTTTTTTCTCGTTGAGATAGTGCATGCAAAGGTTAGAAGTGTACTTTGGGTCGTTATCCTGCTGGAAAATGAATCCTTGACCACAAAGCCTCAATCCTGATGGTATTGCGTATCTCACTAGTATAGCGTGGTACTTTTCTTTTGTGAGAGTGTAAGTGATTCTGTGAAGATCGCTAACTCTAGAATAACTGAAACAACCCCAAACTTGAATGTTGCCTCCACCATGTTTTACTGAATGTTTTATGCAGGGATCTACCAGTTTTTCGTTGGTTCTACGTCTAACATAAACTCTTCTATGAGACCCAAAAAGTTTCAATTTTGATTCATCAGTAAAAAGAACTTTTTTGCAGTCGTCTACAGTAAAATTTCGATATTCTCTTGACCATTCCAATCTTTTAGCCTTATTTTGTTTCCTTAGTAGTGGTTTGGACACAGCAACTCTGCCATGGAGACCAGCTTTTATGAGTCTTCTTTTATTCATACTTGTACTTATTGGAGAGTCCCGTTGTTCATTCAACTGTGCCTGAATCTGTGTAGCTGTGGCTTTTCTCTCACGCAGTGATGTAACCTTGATGTAATGATCCTCAGAATCAGTAGTTACTTTAGGTCTGCCAGATCTTGTCTTTGAAGAGCACGATCCAGATTCTTTATATCTGCTTATAGTTCTCTGGACGGCCCCTTTTGAAACGTTAATTTTTGCCGAGATCTGGCGTTGGGACATTCCCTTTCTTGAAAGGGCAATTATTTGTCCTCTCTGGGATAATAGGGTGTGTCAATTTTAGGGAGCAAAGTGAAATCTTTAGATTTTCAAAGACTACTAGTGATCAAATGATGCATTTTTATGTGCTAAATCGAAACATGACTTTAAAATCCAGATTTGACCACTCCTAGCTACTTACAGTATATTTGAAGTTGAAGTTTACGAAAAATCAGCAATTTTTGCAAGTATTTTTTTTATTGTATCATATATAACTACATTTTACATACATTACATACAATTAAGGACATTTTGATTGTATTTCAATATTAAAACTTAGAAATATAGATAGGTTTCTTGAACTTTGCCAAGGATGCCATGTCTGCCTTGCTCTTGTTCCTGGACATGAGCTCCCTACTGGCCACCTGGCCACTGATGTACGCCTCCCTCCTCTCTTGTGAGTAAACATGTTATGCTGCTTCAGTTGTCATCCTTACATACCTCTCTACTGACTGTGTGTGTGAGGGCCATGCAGGAACTTCCATTGGTCTATCCAGAAACTCCTTGGTTGCAGCAGTGGTGAGGGAGCAAGTCAGAGGAGGCTCAGTCACGCCAGAGTTCCAGTCAATAAGCTCCGAGAGTTTGGTGGCATCTGGGTTGATGTCAGGAGTCTTTCTGGGTCTGACACTGCAGTCTCCTACCTGTGTGTCCTCATCTCCTTCACCTCTGATTTCCAGTATCCTCTTCGCCTCCCTCCTCTCCTCCTCCACCTCGCTGCACAGCATGGCCTGGAGCACAGCCTCAGAGTGGGCATACCAGGCTGATCTCTTCACTGTAGGCATCACTATTCCTATCAGCTCCTTCTTCTGACTTCTGAGCAGCTCCAGCTGGTACAGTACATGCCTGGGACCCTCCACCCAGCTGTGATTTAACTTGCTGTTGAACCAGTTTGGCATGTAGACTCCCACTATGAATTTCACAATTATCCTCAGATTCTTCAGGTTCCTACCCTTCAACCCATGTTTGGAAATCCACAATCTGCAGAACCTTAGAGCCGTGGTGATCCACCTACTGTGACAGACTGGCCCAATCTCCAGGAGAGCTAGACTCTGAGATACCTCTCTCGATCTGATGGCAGTGATGATTCTGTAGCCATATGATTGGTCTGTGCTGAGGTCCTTGACTACCTCCTGACTGAGATGGGGTAGAGGAGGACCAACAGTGATCCTCGTGAAGTTTGGGTTGATCTCCAGCTCAGTGGCAGTCTCTAACATCTTCCCTAGGGGCCCAGATCACTTGTTGTTGTTCAATATCTTGCTATCCAGTGCAGTCACCAACATAATGCATTACTCCTCCCTCCCAGCCAGTATTCACATTAGTACTGTCACCTCCTATGGCCAAAAGGGTCTGGTCTGCTCCTCTCTCTCTTAGCCAGTTCACCAGATGATCAGCAATGACCTCAGCATGACTTCTCTCCTCTGCAGCTTCCTCTGGTACAAAATGCCACGAATATTTCCCACCTGGTTCATTGCACACTGTGTAGTGTTCTTCCTTAATGAGGCCAGGAAACTGCATGTCACTGCCCTCAGCTTCCATCATCACTTTGGCGTCATCTCTTTTCCCATCAAAGAGGATACAGGTGATGCCATTTTCCCTAATCTCTTCATCAAACTTCTTGACCAGCTCCTTAGTCAGTCTCTCCTGAGCCCTCCTCACCTTGTTGTGGTCAATCACCAGTGCTGTGTCAAACTCTGTGATAAGACCAGCATCAATCCAGGCAGCAGTGGCAATCTCTGCAGTCTCTCTCAGCCCAGTGTGATGTCTCAAGCTAGCCAGAGCTATGTTAGTGATATCTTCAGTGTTGTATTTCTTCTTCTTACCCACAGACAAGGAAGAAGTTGTCGCAGCCTCTGGTATGAAGTCTTCGTCCTCCTCTCTCCTCCCTGCCTCCAGTATATCTCCAGTCTCCTTCAACTCCATCTCCAGCAGTGACCCCTCCCTCAACTCCTCTTCTTTCTTGGCTGACCCCTCTGCCTTCCTCCTCCTCTTCTCCTCGGCCTTCCTTCTCTGCTCCTGTCTCTGCAGCACTGCTTCCTGTCTCCTGGTCTCAGGGTGATCAGCTAGACCCATCTGGTGTGTCCCACACTTCCCACCTTTTCTCTCTGACCCTTAATGAAGGCAAGCTCCTGCACTGATATCTTCTGCTCGCTCCTGCAGCTGCAGTCAATGTGAACCTCACTGTTGTAGACAAGGTTGCACCCAAGCTCACTGCAGCTCCTGATCACACAGTGACAGGTCAGGATGTCCACCAATTTGTCCAGTTTCATCATGAACCTATCTTTGACCTCTAGCTTCACATTGCCAATGGACACCTTCACTGCCTCATCCCACAGTGCCTTCACTTTAGCCCTGATTCTGACCTCAGTGTTGATTACAGGTCCTGTGAATAGAGCGTTGGCCTTTCTTCACTGAGCCAGTAGCCCTGGAACAATGCCGTTGTTAATCAGGTCATTAACTGGGTAATTCCTCCTGTCTTCCTCACTCATCTCTCTCCTCAACAAACCATACCTCAGCAGATCTCTGGCTGTGGGCAGCTCAGTAGGGGGAAGTTCCCTCCCAGTCCCCACCAAATGACTTAGGTGACAACTTGATTTGCTTCGGGTTCTGATTTCTTTCTGACTCATCCTTTGGACCTGTGAACAAAAGAAATGTCATTGAAATTTGGATAGACCTACTGATTATGATTACATAAAATTAAGTTAATTGAAATTCTTAATATCTTCCTATAAGCTCAGATAAAAGGTTGTGTTGTTATAGGTACAAGACTTAATTATTCAAAGTAATGACAATTTCATATATCTATCATATCAAAATATACTGAAAGTTTGGGTCACACATAACGTTTCGAATAATTTGAATTGCACAATATTTACATTATGAAGTAATCAAAATTGTCAAAAAGGAGGGAAAAACATGCATTCACAATCAAAACTCCAGCATTTGTGACTATGTGAAACTTAGAAACCATACTGCACACCAAAAATAACCAAAGTTGACCACACATATCAATGGCACATTGATATACGATGCTACCGTCATATTTAGGTTATATTTCAAACCTTTATGGTCAAATATAAGTAGGTAAATGGCTTTTTTAAACAACACTAAAGATATTTCTAAGTTTGCTAGATAATATGACATCATTTGAGCATTAGTAGTTTTTGAATTGTTGACTTTACTAAAAGTGACACACCCTACTGGGTGCCCACCATTACCTCTAGTGTGGACGCGAAAGCGTTAATTGTTTCCTTAGCCATTTAAATATACGACAAGTTGCATTAACTTTTATTCTGTCGTGGTGTGATGGTGTCGCTCGCGCCCGCTACTCAAGAGGTCCCGGGTTCGAATCTTGATAGGATATTTTTGTTATACAAAAAAAAAAATATATATATACACACACACACACACACACAGAGTAAATTATAAATGTTTAAAGTACCAAAAATTATAGTATGTGAGTAACTCAGTTTTATATTGCGAGTGCAAGAAGATAGATAAATAGATAAATAGATGGATAGATAGATAACCAACTATAAGTTAAAAAGAATCAAGTGTAGTCGTGTTAACAGCTTTCAGTTAATATGTATAGCTTAATAAATGTAGTACTGTACGCACGAACAAATTACATAATATATTTGGTACATTTTACTCAGTTCGCTATATGTAATATTAAAATGAGGTAATTACATTAATATTAAAATGAGGTAGTTACATTAATATTAAAATGAGGTAGTTACATTAATTGTTCAGTACCGTAAACCATTTTAAAAGAGACGATGAAGCTTTACCTGTTTTTACACCTGCGCTCTGTTCGAGTTTTCTTTAATTAAATGGAGTTAACTCGTATCACAAATTTAGTGACCGAAAATGGTGACGTCTGCCTTGGCTACAGTTTGTCATAACCATTAATTCCCACCCAGTGTTATTTCCATTCCCAATTCCCATTCCATGTCCACAAGTGGGAATGCAGAATGAGAGATACACATTTGAAAGTTTCTTGATTTGAGAAAGAATGACCCTCTCATTCAAATTCGGGGTAAAGGCGGCACCAAATGGGAATGGTTAATATTTCCTGGTTAATTGAACTTAACCTAACCTAATCTAACATTAGCCTAATCCAATTTAACCTAACCTAATCTAACATTAGCTTAATCCAATTTAACCTAACCTAATCTAATATTAGCCTAATCCAATTTAACCTAACCTAATCTAACATTAGCCTAATCCAATTTAACCTAACCTAATCTAACATTAGCCTAATCCAATTTAACCTAACCTAATCTAACATTAGCCTAATCCAATTTAACCTAACCTAGCCTAAGCTAGTTTAACTTAACTTAACCTAACCTTACCTCAACCAAAGTGAGAAAGCCGTGGATAAGAATGAGAATGGTGTCAAATTGGAATAGATTAATTTCAGAATTGCCTCCTTTGAGATTCTGGGCTTTGTCTTAGCCAGTGTCGTAACGCCCCTGCCCGTCGATCAGCGAAGTTAAGCGACATTGGGTCAAGAGAGTAGTTGAATGATAAACCGTACTCAACATCAAGATTATGTCACGATCAGTGGTTCGGATCTCACGTAAATCCGTAGGTCCCCTCCATCATCTGACCTTTGAAATTACGAAAGTGGTTGAACATAACTAAATGAACAACCCCATCATTCACAACAACCTTTGAGATTATCACTCGCGAATTTTTCACTCTTAGGCGCGGAACAAAATGAGAATCATATTGATTCAAATGATTCCTTCAAAACTATTATTTTATACAGGGTTCTCAAGTCTAAAAAATAAAAGTCAGAACCTCAATTCCGAAAAATAAAAATTCCGTCCCAAAAATAAGAATATTCATAATACAGGGTGAATAAAAAGTTCCGCCCAATTTTGGGTGAATTGTGGAAACCCAAAATCGGGCAGAACTTTTCATTCACCCTGTATATCGTTGACATTTTATTCTGATAGCCAAATGACATGAAAAATTTTAATTAAGAACTAAGAACACTTGAGAACCCTGATTTTATAGCTACTGGAGCAGGCTAGAATTCCTGCAATATAATTTACTAATATATATATATATATATATATATATATATATATATATATATATATATATGTTACAGGGAATGTGTGTAACTAGGGATTCACTGAAATCCCTAAAATGTTCAGGAATTTCATGTAAGGTTAAGTCGTGATATTTTCGTTAAAACTAACGAAAAAAATCACGACTTAACCTTACATAAAATCCCTGAACATTTTAGGGATTTCATGAAATCCCTAGTTACACACATTCCCTGTAACATATATATATACACACACACACACACACACACACAGTGTATATATATATGTCGGAGGGATGCATCTTCAGACACATTCCTTTGTATACAAAATTCACAATTGTAAGTTTAATCGGAGAGTTTAATTCTGGAGTTAATAAAGGAGTTCCGAGAATACACGATTCTGACAGTTAAAATGACGAATGGTTTAAACATATTTGGAAATCGATCTCGAAATTAACGTTTCCCAGAATCGATGTGTGAAATCAATGTCTCGAATCAAATTTAACAAAAGCATATATATATATGTATGTGTGTGTGTGTGTGTGTGTCTGTGTGTGTGTGCGCGTGTGGTGTGTGTGTGTGTGTGTCTGTGTGTGTGCGCGTGTGGTGTGTGTGTGTGTACGCATTAACGTACTTTTGACTCCTATTTGCTTGACAATGCTGCTGCGAGCTGCTCGTACCCTGAAATGGGCGTGTGGGCGGAATGGTGCTCTACAGTATGTGAAAAGATGTTTTAACTCTTCATACTTCCACTTAAACTATGAATGCATCGATGAATAATATATAAATATATATATAGGCTTGTTGAAGGTAGGCCCTATAATAATGTCATTAGATTAATTAAAGATTATTTATTGGTCATCAATTTGATCTTCCGCTCAAATATTAATAAAGGAGATTAATAAACTTCTTGGCCTTTAGTTTAATTAACAAGTAAATAATGATAAATACCACAGAGTAAAATGAGTATAATGCTTGATTAATTAACGTTGATAAAAAAAAAGAGATTTGAATTGAATTATTGATTGAGTTATACTTGCGCGGTTGCTTATTAGATGAATTGCAAGATAGCGCCATAAAATGGATTTAAAGGTAATTAAGTTTAAGGGATGAATATGGTCTAGGGAAATGGGTCTGTTACAGTGGTTGTTACATGGCAACGGCCAACGTGTAACTGCCAAAGGTAGCTTTCGCTGGATGTGTTGAGGGTATGGTGTGATGTCGTCGTCGTCATGGAAATGCTTGATGTATGCTGCCTTCATCTGGTCGACGATGATGAGGAGATTGTAAACACCAGTCGACCAGGGGAGTACTCCGGCGGCGGGGACGTTTGGCAGGAGACAGGGAGTGCTGAAACTTCCGTTTCTCCTGTCACTGTCCCCTTTAGCTGGCCTTTTTCCGTGTCTCATCTACCGTGTGAGCAGTGCAGCATCTCTCAAACACACACTTCTCCCTCTGTTCTTTACTACACATACATGAATTTTACATACTACACAATCTTCTCAAAATTTATATAAAAAAAAAAACCATTTAAAAATGGCATTATGAGCCTGGGAGACCTTGATTTCGACTTTCTCCTTCTTACGTAGGGGGAGGGGGCTTTTTTTTGCGGGCGTTGCCATTGGCCCCTCCTTCCTGCATAAAAAAACAAAGACGGCCTTATATGGAGAGGGAAAAAAGGTGTTTTTTTGTGAAAAAATGAAAACGCGTAAGTGCCTCCAGGTGTCTGTTGAAGACATGCCTGACGGTGTCACTGAAGAAATTCATGAGGTATATATATATATATATATATACTGTATATATATATATATATATATATATATATTATATATATATATATATATATATATATATATATATATATAGGGTGTCCCATAAGTCCGGCATCATAGGAGAAATTCATATTTTTCTATTTCTACAAACCATAATTCATATTTTTCTCTTTCTACAGGCCATAATGTCTGTGAGCAAGGAAGAAAGAATTCAGATAATTCTACTCATAGGAAATCGGAGTCAAAGAGAGGCCGCTGCTGAATTTAACAGACTGCATCTAGACCGCAAGCCAATAACACAGAGTTGTGTCAGCAGACTTGTTGCAAAGTTTAAGGAAACAGGATCCATAGAAGATAAACCACGCAGTGGACCTTCAAGGAGGTCCACTGACGATGATACAGCGACTGCTATCCTGGCTCATTTTAACAGAAGTCCCAATAAGTCTCTTCGGCGATTGTCCGCCGAGACAGGAGTGTCGAAAAGTAGCATCCATCGCATTCTTCAGGCTCACAAATGGCATCCATATAAACTTCAGATCCTACAGAAATTAAGCGAAGATGATGATCCCGACCGGCGGATGGAATTTTGTGAATGGGCTACGGAACAATATGCTCAGGATGCCAATTTCCCGTCCACCATTCTGTTCAGTGACGAGGCTGTTTTTTATGGAAATGGTGAGGTAAATCGACAGAACACCCGCTACTGGTCTCAAAACAACCCTCACTAGTATACCTCTTCAAAGGAACAAGGTGCATCTCGGCTGATGGTATGGTGTGGCATTTGGAAGGATCGCATCATAGGCCCCTTCTTTTTCGATGAACATGTCACTGGAGGCACCTATCTACGTATGCTTAAGGAAGAAGCATTTCCCAGTGTTTGAACGAAGAAGGAAATTTCCCAACATGGTTCCAGCAAGACGGCGCTCCTGCACATTACAGCACCCAAGTAAGGGAATACCTGTACCAACAATTCCCTGGTCATTGGATAGGACGTCGAGGGCCTGTGGAATGGCCAGCTAGAAGCCCGAATCTCACGCCACTAGATTTTTATCTCTGGGGGCCACTTGAAAGCGCTGGTATACGCAGAGAAAATTAGGAGTGTTGAGCATTTGCGGCAGCGTATTATTGGGGCATGTAACACCATTACTCCTGACATCATTCACCGTGTGCTTGCTGACTGGGTATCACGTCTGAATTTGTGTATTGAAAACAATGGTGGACATATTGAGCACGTTCTGTAAATAAAAGCTTTTTTTTTGCCTTTTTCTATTATTTTTCCTATGATGCCGGACTTATGGGACACCCTATATATTCGAAACCAAGAATACAATACAGGTGTAGCGGTAAAGAATAGATAACGATGTTATTACAGTCAACCTGTAAAATATAGATAGAGCATTCATATTGCAAGTCATTACAGAAGCTTGCATTAATATATTATGATACATACAAGTACATACAAGGACATACAATTTGCTAAATTTCTCACCTTTTACGCCCTCGAGAGGTTTCAGCTGATGTCGAATGCATTTCTAGTAAAACCGTATTTATCCCTTTGCCAAATGTTTGCACGTGTGTTTCAGAAATAATATTAGCGCTGCTTCCGTTTTTGAATCGGCAAAGCAAACACGTTTTTATTCAAACCTTCATTATGTCATTTCTATGTCATTTCTTAAGTAATATGTCATTTCTTACGTTTTTCTGATCAAAGATCAGTAACTCCTAATTTTCCCTCAACTTTTTAGTTTTCTTTTTGAATAGATCACATCTTGCAATTGTCGTCTTGGTCAGGGTTTCCCAACCTTTTAGTTCGACTTACCACCATACTTTAATTTGTACCACAGTCGGAAAGGTTGCCAGTTATTCCTCTACAACTAATATTAGTTTTCAAATACATGATCATTAAAGTAATTATCAATTAGCAAGCTGCATATTAAAACCCTCTTGCGTACCGCCTAAAACAGTGGTTCCCAAACTTTTTGAGTCATTACCCCATTTTCACATGGGTACCTTCATAATGAATCCCACCCTACCTGTACCCAACGTAAAAGCCAGTCCAAGCGTTGCCATGTCGTTTATTTATGCACTTTCTGTACTTTAGAAATACTTGCAGAGTACCAAATTACCCCAAAAAGCCAAATTACCCCAATGGGGTAAGTTACCCATAGTTTGGGAAACGCTGACCTAAAAGAACTCTGCCTACCACAGTTTGGAAATTGCTTGTCTTGGATTTTCACTGATTCCCATTAGGTTAACATTTTAACAAGATAAACATGTCCAAATTTAGCATTCACAACGTTAATATATTTGTTCAGTCCGGCTGTTTCTTACATGCTTTTAATCTAGGGTATATCATTATAACTAAGAGGTTTCTTTAGCTCCGTTACCACTAAAACTCCTTATGGAATTAGCTTTATACTTTCGGTCAGAAAATCAGATAACGCCTCACATATGAAGCGTTGCGAATACTAATGATGAGCTCCGAGCAAATGGACTCCAAAGTTTTACAAATTAGAATCACCATAACTTTGCCAAAAAATTGGTAAATTTTGATGGGGTTTGTATCATTTTGATCAGAAATGGGTGTAGATTGTAATGATAATAATTAGATTGATTGGATTAGCTGCCCGCCAGGTTCGTCACTAGTATTCGTGGAATTCTCCCACAATTTGCCCTAAACGCATGGTATTTTCCCCTTTAAAAGAACTTAATTTTGCGAGGACTAGTAACGAACTCGCATCATGTGTCATTATCTATTTAAAAGAGTACAGCCTGGAGATTATAATGGTATAGAAAACGGATTTTCGCACCCATATCGAGTTCGTCACTAGTATTCGTAACGCCTCATATAGGATGTACAGCGCTACACGTCTAAATTTACAAAAGAGACGCCCATTCAATACTTTGTTATTTTTGTATTTCCCAATGCATTTTTACCACGTTTTGAAAATAGCTGATTATAGGAACCCAGTTGCAGGAACCCGGTTACAGTAAAATAGTTAATGTACTTCCTAGAGAAAGTCGATTGGTAAATTATGGGAGAAAAATTAAATCCTAAAAAAAAAAAAAATTATATGTGACCGGGAAATATAAAATTGATTAAAATGAAATAAAATAGATTATTTTTAATTGTTATCTGCTTACAACATCCGGTTTTTTTATAAATTAAAAGGTTGTGAATTATTATTTTCAGATCTAAATTATGTTAAAAACAACAATGTGGTAATGTGATATTTCAATAAATAGACACATTTCAAAATTGAAAATGATAATTAGTTACAAAATAAACACGCAATTAATTTTGTTAATAGCAAGACAAGTTAATACGTATTCATCAAATTTGCATAAACAGCGTTTGCTTATAAAAGACAAATCAGTTAACAAATTAACAACTATAAACTAATGTTTATAATAACATCAACAAAGAAATAGGATCACCTGAAGCTCAGGGCCCCCCAGCCTTCTCTAGTTAGCCTTATAAGGCTAACTAACGAAAATATCACGACCTAACCTAACCAATGGGTAGGTCAACTGTATGCCCTTGACGATTGGTTAGGTTAGGTCGTGATATTTTCGTTAGTTAGCCTTATAAAGCTAATTAAAGAAAACTGGGGGCCCTGATCTTCAGGTGATCCGAGAAATAGAAAATTAATGTTAATTAACGGACGCAATCAATTTTTCCAAAATATATAAATGTATTTTAATTAAATCACGCAGCAGTGTCTTCCTCAGTTGGAGGAAATGTACGCGAAAAAGGACTTTACGAGGATATCCTTTCCGTAAGTTTCCGTATATATATATATATATATATATATATATATATATTATTTAAAACAGCTTTTAAAAACATCGAATGTTTCTCTCTCTCTCTCTCTCTCTCTCTCTCTCTCTCTCTCTCTTTCTCGCTCTCTTTCTCTCTCTCTCTCTCTGCAAACCAACCTGAATAATTTCAAGAACTAACTGAACAGGTTCTTGTGCAAAGTCCTTGACCAGCCATTTATAGCTCGTGACGAAGGCAGGGTGAGAATGGAAAGCTACACTCTCTCCTCCATCAAATCCTACAAATGAGGCGGGATGTTGCAAAAAGGTCGAAGCGTTGTTCGAATCAAAGAAAAGTAAACAAAACAAAGTTATATATATATATATATATATATATATATATATATATATACGCCTCAGTAGTGTAGTGGTTAGCGTCGTTGACCACAAATCCATCGAAACCCGGTGACGGCAGGCGGCGCGCAGCAAAACCCAGCTGTTCATCCTTCTACACAATAAAAAAAATTGGTTGGTAGATAAATGGGTACCCTGGGTAGCCTAGTGATTAAGACGTGGGCTGCTGGTGGAACCTGGTTCGGATTCTACGTTAAAACTGTAGGTTGAAGGTGGAGTGACAAGCTTGATCTTCGGCAGAATGAACAAGTCGGGCGGAAGCAAAACCAAAGTGTAGTGTTATCATATCTGACCGGCAATCGGAAGATCCCGGGTTCGATTCCCGGGTGGTTACCTCATTTTTTCACTTGTTCGTTCTCCCTCCTCATCTTGCGCGGAATGTTCTTCTATACAAGCGTCGTTCTTTACGTTAATTATACTGTGTGTTGTTTGCAGTTGAAATATATATATATATATATATATATTAATAACAATACTAATAAGTTCACATCTGTAAGAAAAATCAATAGCGTTAAATAGTTTATTTGACCTAAAATTAAAAGCGAGTCTTGGCGACAAAATGCGACAGGGTTTTTCATAATTGAATGACGCATGAGTAAACAGTGCCAAATCAATTCCTTGTGTGTTCCAGCAGGCATTCGGAAGTCCTAAATTTTGAAACGTAACTTTTGGCATTAAAAAGGGTAAGATTTGGGTTATATTTACACAGCAAATAACATTCCAACATTAGCAAAGTCGAATGGTAAATAATTAAAAAAATTATACATTTTTAATTTTCAACTATAACTATACTTATATCAGTACTAATGAAATTGAATTATAATTACGTATAATTACCTAACAGAAGAGGGACTGACGTGATGGAAACTTTTAAAATTTAATTCTGGTATCATGCAAAGCCATAAAAATCTTTAGGAAAAATACATGATGTGGACCAAGTCTTAAAAATTTAAATAAATACTTTTTAATTTGTTAAATGAGATTTTTTTTTGTTGAAAATAATTTTAAAATAAATACATAGTAATGTCTGATTTTCAAATTAACGTTTTGTGTATATATATATATATATATATATATATATATATATAGAGAGAGAGAGAGAGAGAGAGAGAGAGGTGGGGATGTGTAGGTGTAGATGTGAGTGTGTGGATGTAGGTATAGAGGTTCAGACAGACGGGCAGAATATAATAAGCACCAGAAAAAATTAGTGGCACGATCAATTTTACGTGTACATTTTGTGTATTAAAATAATTTGTGGATCGTGAAAGATGCCTCGCACAGTTCTTGCTCGTAGTATGTCACCATTTACCCATAGCCGAGTATATGAACAATCAGACTGAGGTCAAATGAAGGGGGAGATGAGTAAAATCTTGGATTTACTGTACAAATGGAACAAGTAGACGAAACGCTAGCATCGAGCATGACGGCAATCAACAGTTACCAGACAAACACGAAGATCTGTTAGAAAGTTGATCCAGTCCAAGTAGTTGGCAAAATCCTGCTTATACAATCTGCAATTAAGATTAATTTGGGCTATAGAGATGATATGTAGACCCGTGGCATTTTGAAAAGATATATGATGAACAGCTAATCAGGCATTTCATAAATTCTGTTTGCAACGTACAGTTCATTACGGTGGTTTTAGAGCAGCGGTCACCAATAAGGCAGACTCGCCGATGGCTTTTACAGGGACTGCCGTAAACAAACTCAGACTCCAATTATAGGATTTTCTTTAAAATATCGGCAAACTTCGACATTTCAAAAGAATAAAAAATCAATCTTTGTCTATTCTTTTTTGTAAAATTTTAATTTGTATTTTATTCAGGAGATTAAAAATGGCGATTTTAAGTTTATTCCGATAAAATAATGTCAACCTAATTGCGAAAATACTTAAGCAAAAAGCAGTGTAAGTAACGCCCATTAGTGGAGTTACAAAAATACCTATTGGGACCGCAATGAAAATTAATTGGTGATCCCGATTTTATAATATAATGAACAACGACAGAAGTCGTCACGACTTCGAATTATTAGGAACGTAACAGTTTTGAATAACTCTCTGTGTCATGAAATTTGTCTTCGATCTAAAACTATCCAAAACCGTTTAATATTCTAAACGTTGGTCTGTATCCAAACCAAACAGCTTTACAAATTAAAGAATATGTCCAAATCATTTTAAGATAATAAATTTATGTCTAAAATCCACACGCAATTATCCGAATGAACGCTAAAATGTAGAAAATGTCCATAAAACATTTACTTGACGGCGAAACGATTAAACAAATAGTAAGAATAACTGATTTTTATTATTAATCAATTATAATAAAGCTTTAATGGCGATAATATTAATAAAACATTATTATTATTATTATTATTATTATTATTATTATTATTATTATTATTTAAACTATAATATTCGTATGTACATAAAATTTTCTTTACTCAGTGAAATTTTCAACAAAATTAGGCCCTAGGGTTCGAAGCCAAATACCTTAAAAGTTATAATATCGTGAAGAATTTTCTTTATTATATTCACTTCAAGTTCAGCGATGGCGGAAAACTAAACTCATACTTTTGAGTGGCCAGAAATTGAGAAAAAGATGTCAGTACTTTACAATGCGAAGTGACATAAGCAACTTTAGGTTTGAAGAAGCTAGTCTTGACCTATGTTCAGTCAGCGGTCTTGTCTAGTGGTACAGTTGATGCTCATTTCATGAAAAAGACCGGCCTTTAAAGCTGTAAAGGGGATTTTATGGTTACTATAGAATTACAGTACTCATTTTCTTTAATGTATGAGTCTAATTCTGTACAGGGTGAGCCACATAAAAGCGGCCCCAAGAAGGGGTTACCTTGATTGCCAGCTACGAAAATGAAAACCACCTCTGACACCTGTGGCAGCTCTGAAGTCTGGCAGCATCTTGACCATTCCCTGATGCAAACACTTATTGCTTCTCTGGCATGAAGTGTCGCAGGCCGTCATGAAACTTGCAACAAAATGAATTATAAACTCATAAAACCATAAAATATTTTATTTTGTAAAGGGCAGAAAACTGTCTCCTGTAACGGAGAGACAGACAAACAGACATATAGGCAAACGGGCAGACAGATAGGCAAACAGCCAGACAGATAAGCAGACAAACAAACAGAAGGCAAAATGTATTTTTGAAATAATCAACAGGATAAGTTCTTAGAGTTACACCTTGTTTCTAACCAAAGAAATCCTTACGCCCTCTAAGGGGAGCTCACTTGTGAAGGGGTTTAAGACATAGCCAAGTTTCACCTAGATTTTCCCCACAACCCCTGTGTCAGGGTTTTAGGTCGGCGCGACCCCTTATCATCCTACAGGGGTAAACAAATTCACGAAGTGGTTTTTTTTTTTTTCGCGCACAAATCACTACTACAGGGGTAAACAAACTACGACCCGGGGAGTCGCGACCCACGTTTGAGAAACACTGATTGAGATGTTGCAAAGAAAAAGTGTATTAAGTATTAAGTTTTAAAAAAGTTGTAGGTTTGCAGCCCCGTATGTTAGTTCTCTATTTCTAAAAAATTGTTTATAAATTAAAGTATAAATACCCTCACCTCCACCCCTATCTCTTATTATATCTGAAGGTTAAGTAAATAAAGACTTATAGATTTTCTCAGTAACTTTGTTAAATTACCCGTTAAATTTTAACTCTTTGCGGCATGCACACAAAATTTTTTATTTTATTTTATTAATTTTTATATTTATATTTTTACATTTTCTTTCATGCTTTAATCTTGTTACAATTTGACGGACGGAAAAGTAGCATATGTGATGGTTTTAGGATAAAGTTAGGACTGAAAAGGTGGTTTAATTCTTAACTCACTCTGCGTGAAAGAGTTAAGGCGAGATAATGGAGGTAATGGAGGTAAAGTTTCGGTATATCATAGTAGCTCATAGAAACGCCGTACGTAGTCGATATTGGTTGATTAATTACCTTAATTAATGTACTTAATGTACTTATACTTTTATAAAGGTGATCATTTTATTCTGTAAGTGCTCTGCACTACATATGTTACAGTAAGATTGCGAAACAAGTGATTTCATGAAATCCCTGAAATTTTCAGTAATTTCGTGGAATTACTGTTTCACTCAGGGACTTCAGGAAGTTACTGAAATCATTAAGAATTTCACCTAACCTAACCTAACTTCCTGAAGTCTCTCTGAGTGAAACAGTAATTACGCGAAATCATTAGTTTCACAATTTTACTAAACACACACACACACACACACACACACACACACACACACACACGTAATATACTGTATATACTGTATATATGTGTATATAATATATATATATATATATCGAATGAGCACTTAAAATATGCCAATGACGTGGTGTGTCTGCATATCTCATTGCTCTTCTCAGTCATGCTTGTTCATAGCTATATCCCTACAGAGTTTATGAGGGTGTATATATATATATATATATATATATATATATATATATATATAATATGCGCCTCGGTGGTGTAGTGGTTAGCGTCTCTGACTACGAATCCATCGGCCCCGGGTTCGAGACCCGCTGACCCAGCTGTTCATCTTTCCACACAATAAAAGAAAGTGGTTGGTAGATAAATGGGTACCATGGATAGTTTAATGGGCTGGGCTGCTGGTAGGGCGTGGTTCGGATTCCACGTTAAACTGTAGGTCTAAGGTGGAGTGAAAAGCTTGACCTTCATTAGAATAAACAATTCGGGCAGAAGCTAACCAAAGGTTATATATATATATATGTATATATCTTGCTCCTTGTCAAAAATAAGTATGGGGAGAGACTATCCAGCAAATTACAGACCTACTGCTGTCGCCTCCTCTTTCTCCTGTAGATTAAATGATTACTTATAGACAGCTCATCAGTTTGGTTTTAAAAAGTCCCACTCAACTGATGTATGTATGTATGTATGTATGTATTGAAGGAAATTATATTTAAATACACTTACAGTAATTCAACTATTTATAGCTGTTTTCTAGATATAAGTAAAGCATAAGATAGAGTGAACCATAATATTTTATTTAAAACACTAGAGAACAAGAAAGTTCCCATGTACATATTAAATATATTGAAATTTTGGTATACTCACCAGTCTTTTACGGTTAGGTGGGCAATGTACTAATCTGATTGTTTTGGTTCGTCCTGAGGAGTGAGGCAAGGCTCCTTGCGCTCTCTCCTCGCTGTTTAATGGGTATATTGATTGATTAATTGTTTCACTTTATGAGGCAACAGTTAGATGCTGTGTAGATAACACGAGGATAAATAACTTAATCTATGTCGATGATATGGTGTTAATAAGTCCTTCTGTTAAAGGTCTGGATTGTCTGCTAAAAGTCTGCAAATTGTATTCGCAGAAACATGTTAATCTTTTTAATGTTACAAAAACTAAGGTTATGCAATTATATCCTAAAAGCTCTACTCAGCCAGCTGGTAGTAGTTTCAAAATGAGAGGTGAAGCAATAGAGGAAGTACAAGAATTTATGTATTTGGGTCAAATTATCACCAGCTCTTTGAATGATGACTCATATATAAGAAAACAATATCGAAACCTGTGTGTTGTGTGCTAAGTGAACTTCCGGTTCTGTACAAGTGAAGCTAAAGACACTCTTTTTCGTACTTTCTGCACTAATATAAACGGACAGGAACTCTGGGTGAATTATAAAAAAAGGTTCTGGCAGAACCCTAAATTTGCTATACCAAAGATCTTTCAGACTCCTCCTACATAAATTACCCCCGAGATGCTCAGCTTCGCAAATGTTTGCTAACCACAATGTCTCGAACTTCCTGGAGGTAACAAGACGTGCTCAATACAGTTTAATACAAAGAATTAAAATTCAGCCAACCCAATTATGCAAGCTATTAATCAGTCCTGCCATATGTCTTCTAAGCTATGGAATTCATGGCATGTAAACATTTGTCTGTAGCTCCACTGAACTTCGGCATTACTATTTCTCATTAATTGTATTTCTCTTCTTAATATTTAAATTTTCATTGTATTCTATTTGTTACTTTGTATTATTAATATTTGTCGTATAGACTAATGGTCTGCCAATAAACATTTTCATTTTCACACACACACACACACACACACACACACACTTTAATTATCCTAGAAGAGTTCCTTGTTCCATGCACGGTCTGTGTGTATCATACATATATATATATGTTCGTGCGTGTTTGTAAAGTTATTTGGTATGGTCTTGTTAAGATGACAAATGACACAAAAACAGAACCTTTTATATGTGGACTAATTTTGCGAAGGGCAAAGTCCTTCGGCTGCAAATTAGCGGTATTCAACTCCAAACTACAGAACTAATGAACTCAACTGAATGCATTTTACAACACTATTGATAACTTTTTCTAGGAATTCATTATGGAAGGAGTAAGTTTTCTCTTAAAAAAATGATGGTGTTATTTAAGCGTAAACACAGGCAATGTTTACTTGTAGCCTACGTGTTTACTCCTAATGATGTATTTATATATATATATATATATATATATATATATATATATATATCCAGAGAAATGAGTGCATCAGTAAAAAAAGAAAATCGTAATCTATTTGGGGTCTAATTCCGATCATTATTATACAGACAATGATATTTTTCATCCTATTACATATACAGATATGGTCAAAATTGTTGACACACTAATGATTTGCCTCGTTACATATACTGTACAGGTATTCGGGTTTCTCATTTTCAGGGGTTTTCGCTATCCCGGTTTTCAGGGACAAAATCGGCCATTGTCCCGGGATCCCGGGATTTCCCAGTTTAATAAAAACAATGATAATAAAGTCTTAAAATGTTTAAGCATTAGCTAAATCTAGATTAGTTACTTAATATTAATTATAAATATATAAATATTTTAACACAATAATGATAAATATAATAAAGGATAGAGCCTAGGTCGAGTTTCAAACACTGCAGAACCATAAATAGCCTAGGCGGCTATGCCTACAATGCTAATTTGCAGCTTGGCACTTCAATAAAAATGAATTATATTATAATGTAATTTATACAAACACAACGCCTTTTATATACTTCTAACTAATTTTTAGTACAACAAAAGTTATGCTACTGAATTGAAAATAACAACCGAAATTAAAATCCATTAAAACACAAAATGTTCGATTCAGGGAAATCAAATGAGAGGCTTTCAGTCCGAGTCAGTCATCAAAAATAACAATTATATTACACATACACAAAATCATACAGTGCATATTATAGGCACTATTCGGGTTGTACAACGCAACGTGATTCGTATTATTATAAATTTGTCATTCATAGTCTTTATGGTTGTATTTTCTAGATACAGTAGTAAATTAACGTAAAACTATTTGAAATAACGTTTTTAAGAATACTTTGTAAAACCCGGGAACTCTCGGGATTTGCTACGCTTGTCCCGGGATTTAAGGTTATCATTTATCGGCCGGGATCCCGGGATTCCGGTTGAGAAACCCTAAAAGGTACGGCCAAAATTGTTGAAACACCAATGATTTACCTCAAATTTTCGATTTGTTATGCCCCGAACCAAGCAGTAGGTTATGTAGAAGTTGTATTTGTGGGTTAGGTATCGGTATCACCAGATCTAAACCCAATCGAGAATCTCTGAAGGATTGTGGGTAAGACGACACGACACTTCATTAATTACAAACGCGTTTTTACTAAAAAATATTAGTTTTTTAAAACACCCTCAAAATACAATTGATATTCGCGTTTTTTCTTTTTCATGACGTACAAACCAGCCAGCCAAGAATAGAATGAGCATTATACTACTACTACTATTACTATTACTATTACTACTACTACTACTACTACTACTACTACTGATAATAATAATAATAATAGTAATAACAATAATAATAATAACTTATGAAAGTGTAAAAATACCGTACTCCAATTAATTATAAATTTCACTCAACGCATCAGCGTTTTAATTATTGTGAACATACAACAGAGATCATTGCATTAATTATGTCCTTTTTCATTCTAATTATGTTCTATTCCATTATTATAAAATATAAACGGAATTTTAAACAAATATAAAAAAGAAAAAAAAATTGCTAAATTAAGTATCTGAAATAGAAAAATGTACTCGAATTTTTTTCACAAAAGAAATTGACTCCAGTAACCCAATTATTATCCTTTTAGATAATAATAATAATAATAATAATTAAATACAGACTAATTATTTCAAACTGACAGAAAAATTATCCATGAAATCAAAGGTATAAAAACCGCAAAAATAATAATAAAAAAAAAAAATTGTGACAGAAGTGATTGAACAACAAACAAAAAAAATAGAATAAAATAATAACAGGTGAATAAAACAACATATTTCTTTTCTCCAAAAATTAAATAAATAAATAAAATAATATAAAATGAGATATTAGTCCCTTTTTTGACTGAAAAATGGCTAAAACTTTCATACGAAACTAGAGTCACGCGCAAAAACATGCAAAATAAGTATCATTAATGTCGTAAAACAAAAATATTAAATATAAAATAATTGCAAACAAACGTCATTAAAATAGGTGAGAAACCCTAAAATGACAGGTTAATTATAATCATATTTGGCAATTGCTTCCGTTTATAAATTATTATAATGTCAGGTTATACATATATACAGTATATATACATATACATATATATATACACATACTGTATATATAACCCTTTATGATGCTTCATCCGGTTATATTAATCTGTTGGTTGGTTTAATTGGTTTAAATAATACATTTAACTACGACGGTAATAATTAGTTTAAAATTCAAGTGTCTGATTCTCAGGTGCGCCAACTCGGACACGTCACTCTACATTATCTATGCGCCTAAATGAGCTATTAAATCTGCTAATGGGGGAAGAATCCCCGGCACAAAGCGGACATAAGGCGCCAATTTGGGGTAGTTTCCCATGCAAATAAATCCTGATGAGGGAAGCTCACTTACAAACAGACAGTTACAAAGGTGAGAAGGAATTTCTCTTTTTGAAATATAAAGCTATACTTGTTCTTAGACAAGGAATTTTTACAATACTACATTTACTATTACTATTACTATTATTATTATTATTATTATTACTGCTACTACTACTACTACTATTAATAATATTAATAATAATAACAGAAAACAAAGACTTCCCGTAACTCTTCTATACATAGAAATATTGTCTTCTATTGTCTGAAATCACTCAAAAAGAAGTTTTGAAAATTATTTCTTCTTTCTAAAGAAGTTATGTGTCATTAAAAGATGTTATTATACCATCGGACAAAAAGCTTTGATACCCAAAAGAAGGAAAAACTTCTTTTAGAATGCACCCTCAAAAAGAAGTTATAAGTTCTAAATTTAGGTTTTATTTTGAGGGATAATAATAATAAGAAGAAGAAGAAGAAGAAGAGAAAGAAGAAGAAGAAGAAGAGGAAGAGGAAGAAGAAAAAGAAGAGAAAGAAGAAGAAGAAGAAGAAGAAGAAGAGGAAGAAGAAGAAGAAGAAGAAGAGAAAGAAGAAGAAGAAGAAGAAGAAGAGGAAGAAGAAGAAGAAGAAGAGAAAGAAGAAGAAGAAGAGGAAGAAGAATTTTGAAAGTAGTTCCTCATATTTCAATACATAATTCATTCGTACATGAATTCCAGACTATCAACTTCTCATGTGAAACCACTACACAATTAATAGCCTGAAGATTAGCAAATAATTGAAGAACAAATCTAAAAATTGTAATTTAAGAACCATAACGAACAAACATAACTTAAATCAGTGAACTGAGAAATAAATTATAACCATTTTAATGTTTTAATTTCAAATATTAAATTTTATAATTTTTTTTATAATTTTTTTTATAATTTTTTTTTGTTATAATTTTTTTGTAATTTATTTTCTATTAATTTAATTTAGTTTTATTTTTGAAATAATGTTTTTATTGTTAACAACATTAAAATCATTTTCACAGACATCTTCAGTCATAATTTGCCACTTTATTATTTTTAATATTTTTGTAATAATAATAATAATAATTTTTAAAACGTCATTTTTATATTTAAGAGAATTTTTTTAAATAGACATTTATTATATCTAATTTATCCGTAAAATATTTACATGTTTTTTCCGGGACGAGGACATCTGGATACAAGGCTGTTTTAATGATATGCCTAATTATGTAAAAAAAAAAAAAAAAAAATT
>JAJOZX010004286.1:382500-395000 GCA_023014485.1 Bathynomus jamesi
TGCATGATTTTGTATAAGGTAAAATTTGCACCCCTAACTTTTATCCCGTCACCTTCTGTTCAAGAGGCTTCGAACCCTGGCGTGGATAAATTTTGGGTCCGCCAAAGTAGTGTAGGGATTTTATATAGTCATATTTTATAAAGTATTAATAGAAAACATTTTCTGTTTATTTCAGAATGAAGATTAAAGGTTAGAATTTTGGTGATGAACAGGTGGACGATCCAACAGCGTTCTCTTATTGTTGAGCTTTATTAGTTCAAACACGAATGCTCCATCATTGCGGCTCAAAGAATATACCATCGAGAACTTGGTGTTAATGTTGCTCGTTCTGAACATGTCATTCGTAGGTGTGTTTCAAGTTTTCGGGAACATGGAACAGTAAGTGATAAACCACGATCAGGTAGACCACGGTATGGAAATATTGAGCGTGTGCGTGTTTGTGTTTTGAGACGCCCACAGAAATCGACCAAGAGACGTTCAATGGAACTTCGAATTGCTGAAACCTCTTTTTTAAGACGAATTTTAAAAAATGATTTGCACTGTTATCCATACAGAGTACATACAGTTCGTGCAAGAAATCCTTCCAACTGACTGTGATTCTGGCATGTCATTTTCACAGAGACTGTTAGAACTTGTTACTGAAGATGAAAGCCTAATTTTTCATTTGATAATGAGTGACGAAGCTCACTTTTATTTGAATGGTTTCACCAATAAATACAACTGTCTGGCAGGTGTGGGCTTCAGAAAATCCAAGAACTGCGTACCAGCGTTCACTGTACCTTCAGGTGTTATTATGTGGTATGGAATTATGGCAAACAGAATAATTGGTCCGTACTTTTTCGAGGATGACGACGGTAACACTGAACAGTGAATGGGAAAGATACCGTAACAAGATCCAAAACTTCCTCAGACCATTATTGCAACAAAATGAATCAACGGGAATTGTGGTTTCAGCAAGATGGAGCCACCTGTCATACAAACCAGTAACAATGGCAGTGTTGCGTGAACTTCCCAAACAGGCTAATTTCTCGTAAGGAGACATAAACTGGCCTCCAAGATACCCGGATTTATCAGCAACATACTTCTTTTTGTGGGGTTGCTTGAAGGAGAGAGTGTATCTCAACACTATAGGATTTGAAAGATAACGTAAGGACAGAAATTAATGACATTACGTGTGAAGCTTTGACCTCTGCAATGGAAAGTATCATCCTTAGAGCACGTCAGTGTGTAGCAGTTCGTGGTGGGCACCTACCAGACATTATTTTCCATACTTAATGGTTACAAGAAATCTTACTGAGGTACAGTTTCAAAAATAATAAAAAAAATTATACCAACAAATTTTGCTTTCGATTATCGACATTTAAAATCACTACACTTCTTTTGGCGGACTCAGTATGTATATACATACATATATGTAGTGTATTTAGATTTTCAAAAAGCGTTTGACACCGTGCCGCACAAAAGACTCATTGAAAAAACTAAGGCTCATGGAATCAGGGGTGTAGTAATAAATTGGCTAGAAGAGTGGTTGCGAGGCAGGAAACAGAGGGTGGTCGTTGATGGAGCGGAGTCGTGCTGGGCTAATGTAGCGAGTGGCGTTCCTCAGGGTTCTGTATTGGGCCCCTTGCTTTTTCTTATATATATTAACGATTTAGATGTCGGCCTAGTCAGTACAGTTTCAAAGTTTGCGGATGACACGAAGCTGGGTGGTAGGGCGATTAATGACGAAGATAGAGGTAAAATTCAGGAAGATATGAATAAAATCGTTGATTGGTCAGTCACATGGCAAATGAGATTTAACGTTGATAAGTGCAAAATTTTGCATATAGGTTCGCGTAACGGTAAATTTGCGTATAGTATGTCAGGAAAGATTTAACAAGCGTAGAGCAGGAAAAAGATTTAGGAGTTATAGTCACTGGTGATTTAAAAGTAGCGAAACAAAGTACAGCAGCGGTCAATAAGGCGAACAAAGTGTTAGGTTTTATAGCTCGAAATTTTGAGTACAAATCGCGCGATATTATAGTTCCACTTTATAAATCATTAGTTAGACCCCATTTGGAGTACGCGGTCCAATTTTGGAATCCGTATATGCGCAAAGATATAGACAAAATCGAAAGAGTTCAAAGACGAGCAACTAAGATGATTCCGTCGCTTAGGTCAAAGTTGTACGAGGATAGGCTTAAGGAGTTAAAATTGACAACACTCGAGACCAGGAGGTTAAGGGGTGATCTAATCCAGGTTTTCAAAATTATGAATGGGTTCGATAACGTAGATAGAGATAGTTTTTTCGAAATATCTCAATATAATAGGACTAGAAATAACGGGTGTAAGTTGACAAGTAGAAGGTTCGAGACAGCAGTTGCGAAAAACTTTTTACGCATAGAATAGTAAATAGCTGGAATAGTTTGCCGGTAGAAGTAATTAGTAGCACGTCTATAAACATGTTTAAAAATCGATTAGACGCATATGTTGATAGAAAGGGTATAGTTTAAGGTAGTAAAATTAAGGCTTTCTGGGGATAGATCCCACAGCTCAACACAAGTGTTGTGGGATATAGGGAGCAGCGTCTTGGGTTAGGGGATACTCTCTGTCCTTACACACCCATTTAGAGAGATTCTCTGCCGAGCGGTGCCCCCCATAGTACTGTGAGGTATTGAAAAACTCATGATCTTCACTTGCCCCACAAACACCTTTAAATGGGAGACCCAAAATGGGTGCACACACATTTCTACATTACTGTACAGTCTTTACAGCCACACCTACTCTTTTTCTCGTAAGTGTATATATTGTAATGTATATGATTGTAAATTTTGACTTGGTCCGCTATCGATATGGACCGTGACTTGATGGATACCGTAATGAAATTGACTGGATTCTTTGGATCCGATATATTTGCATGTCCTTTATAAATAGATATAGAGTGTAACATATTTGTGGATAGTAGTCTATTATGACTTGATCCTCTGGATCAGAGATTCTATCTTTAATTTTAAATCGATAATTAATTAGTTTTAAATTGATAATTATTTAGTTTCGTAAAAATTGGTCGTTGCCAATTTACCGGCAGTTTTTACATAAATTTCTTATGTTCTTGTGGTTCGGAACCCACGTAAAATTGTAGGTCCCCTCCGCCACCACGGAGGACATACACAATACACGAACACAGTTAGGTAGACCAGCCATGAGTGGATCCTAGGGTCTTTGTTGGTCTGAAATATTATAACATTATAACATTATATACGGAGGTAAGAGATTTTATGTGACCTTTGGTTAACCTTTGGTTAGTTTCCGCCCGAATTGTTCATTCTAACGAAGGTCAAGCTTTTCACTCCACCTTAGACCTACAGTTTAACGGGGAATCCGAACCATATATATATATATATATATATATATATAATATATATATATATATATATATATATATATATGTGTGTGTGTGTGTGTGTGTGTGTGTGTGTGTGTGTGTGTGTTTGTAGTATGTATGTATATTTGATACTTTAAAAGTAAAAACTGAAGAATACTATTCTAATTACAGTATATATTGCTTTTTCCTGGAAATGGTTCGCGTTTTGACATCTGATTTTATAAGTTTGCAGTTCCAGAAAAATTTCACTTATCATTTAAGTTCGATCTCGTGTTTGGGGAATCAAAGTTGGTTTAAAATCGGACAGTTTTAGCTCCATAAAGCTTATAAGAATTGTTCTGCATATTATATATATATATATATATATATAGATATATATATATATATATATATATATATATATATATATATATATACATACACTAATGTAAGAAAACCTTGGTTTAACTTTGATTGTTTTAATGGTATGCGCAACAAAAAGGAAACTTTCAGAAGATACCGTCGCCATCCAACTCCTGGACTCTCACCAAGCTTATATTTCTGCCCAGGATCTTGTAAAATCTGTTATTTGACTCGCCAAAAATTCCTTCATTAGACTGAAATGTGAAAACCTATCTAATTCTAATTCTTCTCACTTTTTCTGGCACATAGCCAAGAATCTCCAACATCTTTACTTCTTCCCCTCCTTTTTTCCATTCTGACGGCTCAGTTGGCGTCTCTTTTCCTGATAAAGCTGAACTCTTCGCTCAAACTCTCGTCTCCAAATCAATCCTGAACGATTCCGGTGCTGTTCCTCCATCTCCTCGTCCTTCTGACTTAATTATGCATGAAATTAGAATATCTTCCACAGATGTTTCTTCTGCCCTATCTGGACTCATCTCTAGTAAGGCGTACGGTCATGAGGGTGTTCCTACCGTTGTTCTCAAGAACTGGGCTTCTGGGCTGACACCCTATCTCAGGAAACTCTTTCGTCTTTGTTTTTTATCTGGTACTTTTCTTTCCTGGTGGAAGTTCGGTTTCATTCAGCCTGTCCCATAGAAGGGTGACCGCTCTCAACCCTCCAACTATCGTCTAACTGCTTTGATTTCTTGCCTTTCTAAAGTTTTTGAAACTATATTTAATAGGAAGATTCTTAAACACCTCTCTACTCACAGTCTTCTTTCAGATCGTCAGTATGGGTTCTACAAATGACGCTCTACTGGCGATCTTCTTGCATATCTCTCTGACGATTGGTCATCCTCCTTTCGGGTTTCGGTGAAACGTTTGCTATTGCGCTGAACATATCAAAAGCGTTTGATAGTCTGGCACAAATCCTTAATTTCCAAACTGCCCTCCTTCGATTTCTGTCCTTCTGTCTGTGCATTCATCTCTGATTTCCTTTCTGACCGGTCTATCACTGGGGCTGTAGATGGCCACTGTTCTCCTCCTAAAGCTATTAATAATGGTGTTCCTCAAGGCTCTGTCCTGTCACCCACTCTTTTCCTTTTATTTATTAATGATCTATTAAGTCGCACTTTTTGTCCTATCCACTCCTCTGCCGATGAGTCTAACCTTCACTTCGACACCTACTTCACAAAGCGTCCCTCTCAACAGTCACTCAATGCTTTGAGTGAGACGGCTATGGCGCATCTGACCTCTGATCTTTCTACTATCTCTGACTGGGCAGAGAAAACCTTGTGGCTTTCAATGCCTCAAAACTCAGTTCCTTTATCTGTCTACTCATCACAGCTTTCCATACAACTATTCCTTTACCTTCAACAATACACAACTCAACCCTTCCTTTTTTTCTTAACATTCTTGGTGTTTCCTTTTCTCGTGATTTTTCCTGGAAAGATCACATATAATCTCTTTCTAAAACAGCTTGTAAGAGGTTAGGTGTATTGTACTGGCTCGGCAGCTTCTTCATTGCCACTCAGTTGTTGTCTTTGTACAGGGGTCTTGTTCGCCCCTGTATGGAGTACGCTTCTCATGTTGTGGGGTGGCTCAACCCACACAGCTCTACTTGACCGGATGGAATCAAAGGCTTTTCGATTCATCAATTCCCCGCCTCTTACTGACTGCCTTCAACCCCTCTCTCTTCGCCGCAATGTTGCCTCACTCTCTCTTTACTGTCGTTATTATAACGGACACTGCTCTTCTGAACTCTCTAACTGCATGACTCCTCGTTTTAGGAGAGCTTGCAGTATTAGACTTTCTACACATTCTTATTTCTTTTCTGTCCAACTCTCTAACTGAAAGGTTAATCCAGTGGTTTCCAACGTGGGTGCTCCCCTCCCAGTGGGCGTTTGAGAATCTTCGGGGGGCGCTAAGAAACTGTAAAATTGTTACCTTCTATTAATAAATCACTTATCACTTATCCTGTTATATTATTATCTTTATGAGGGGGCACAAGCAAATATTGATGGACATAAGGGGACGTTAGCCTAAAAAAGGTTGGGAACCAGTAGGTTAATTGGTATTTTCAATCTTTCATCTACTCAACCGGTGAACTCTGGAGCAACCTTCCTCAATTCATCTTTCCCCCTGTCTATGACTTCCATTCTGTAAAATGCAGTGTTCATTCGCTTCGAAAACTTTGGATTTTGATCTTGGCTCTCTTCTTCTTCTATGGTAGGGGAGGGCGCGCTTTTGCGGGCATTCACCCTGGGTCCCTCCTTGCTGCATATAAAGAAACCATATATAAAAGAAATATATATATAATAATATTACATACTGTACATAGTGCTGTCGAAAATATTCAGTGCGTTATTTAATATTGAGAGGTGTTTCTTTTCCGTATATATGTATGTATATACTGTATGTATAGAGAGAGAGAGAGAGAGAGAGAGAGAGAGAGAGAGAGAGAGGAGAGAGAGAGAGAGAGAGAAAAGGAGACATTACAAAATATCCTAAAAAGGACCTTTTGAGAAACTCACAAAAAAAAATGATGTATAAAATTTAAGAAAATGTAAACCTACTCGAAATAATTTCACCTCGCTCTATCTTTACTCCACAATGGCACTTTCCTTACGCAGACATCAACGCCTCAAAAGCAGTGAAAATGCCCCAATGAATAGAAATAAGGCACGAAATAAATAAAAAAAAAAAAAAATTATCGAACGTCCCAGAATGAAAAATTGAAAAGAGGCCCCACAACATCGTTCCTTCAGAGCATTTTTGCCCCAGTGACAACTTATCTACATCAATCAAGGGCCTTTTTGTGCCTCAGATTTATATAGGGTGGGGGACGATCTACTGAAGAGACTCAGGTAGCAACGGGACGTACAGCATTATACATACAATTTTGTAGCCCGACGGACGCTTTTCTATGCTCCAGTATTTATGCTGTTAATTTAAGCGCTGTTAAAAAAGAACGCGTATCTTTTCTTCTGTTGGGCCTTTTTTGCTGTGATTTATTACCGTGGACTGACATAAAGTAAAATTATTTCCAGGACAATATTATACTACAAATTACGTCCTAATTCATCTTTGTTATTATATTTTGATATTAATACTTGTTATTAAAAATATTTTATACTTCACGGTTGTATTTTTTAAAGAAATTTACTTCACATGCTGAAATTATTGATTTTATAACTTCAGAAGTTAGCTATTACTCTTCGTATTAGTATCATTGCATTGTACAAACACCTGTTTTATACACACACACACACACACACACACACACACACATATATATATATATATATATATATATATATATATATATATATATATATATATATATATAAGGTGTTTATAAAATGCAAATATGTGTATTATATATATATATATATATAATATATATATATGAAAATTATTTCACGAAAGTAACACGTGAAAAATATTTATGATGAATAAAACCACGAAGGAAAGGAAACACAGAATGGTGCTCAAGCGCTTTCGTCTAATGAGTGTTCCTGAGGATGTCATTAGACGAAAGCGCTTGAGCACCATTCTGTGTTTACTTTCTTTCGTGGTTTTATTCATCATATATATATAGAAACACACCTCCGTATGCCCCTCGGTGGTATAGTGGTTAGCGGCGCGCAGCAAAACCCAGCTGTTCATCCTTCCACACAATAAAAAAACTGGTTGGTAGATAAATGGATACCCTGGGTAGCCTAGTGGTCAAGACGTTGGCTGCTGGTGGGGCGTGGTTCGGATTCCACGTTAAACTGTAGGTCTAAGGTGGAGTGTACAACTTTGATCTTCGTCAGAATGAACAAATTTGGTGGAAGCTAAACCAAGGTCATGACAAGTGTCCGTCGATAGAGTAATAATAACAATATTGCATTATCATAATATTTAACATTACCACATATACTTGTGTGTGTGTGTGTGTGTATATATATATATATATATATATATATATATATATATATATATATATTAACAGTGTATCCTATTTTATAGCATATAATAAGAACGAATTCCCTGAATGAATGATGAATGATGAATGGGTAAATAATATAATGGTAAAAAATGTTGTTTTTTTTTAATCGCAGGAAAATTGAGTTTTTGGCTCAATAACCTATTTTATTTCAAAGATACTGTAATTAGAATTCAGAATTTCAAATATTTAAAATTAACATTTATTTTTTCTATTTTTGTTGTTGTTGTTAATTAAACACAGTGAATGTATAATGAAACTCTGTGTATATATATATATATATATATATACCTCGTCAACCTCGTTGCTGTTCCGTGCGTTGGTCTCTCTTCACACGAAAGTCAAGCTGGTGGCCCCGCCTCTAGGTCTGGCTTGGTGGAGGAGCGAGTTGCTTTCTTGCGCTCTCCACCGTACATAGCCAGGTACACCCGGCTCATCTGGTACCGTCCTGAGCCAGGCATCTAGTCTTCTCTTGAAGACTTTAACTTACTTTAACCCCTGTAACGTTTCTGAGGTCCTTTGGAAGCTGGTTAAAAAGCCTTGGCCCCCCCTGATAACCAAACTATTTTCCTTCAGTGTTGAGGAGGTCCCTTGTTTCGCCTTTAATTTGGGAACAATACACATCCTGCCTTTCCTATTTTCCAGTGTTGCTTGAATGGTAATTGGGTTTAGTTTGAGGTTTGGTACCAGTTTTTCGATCATTTTCCATATGTAGATTATGGTGTACCTCTCTCTTCTTTCCAGGGAGTACAGATTTAATTTACGTTGTGTTTCCCAGTAGTTGAGTTCTTTGCAGCCATCAATCTTGGCTGTGAAATGTCTCTGCGTTTCTTCTAGTTTATTAGTTTCTCCCTTTTTATGCGGGGACGTCAAAACTGAGCAGTATTCAAGTTTTGGTATAATCAGTGTTTTTAGTAGGGGTCGGTAGGTGTGCTGGAGGTTCCTCACTACTTTTGGTAAGGCATTAAAAAGCTTTGGACCTCGTATTCTGAGGGTATTTTCCATTCTCGTTTTCATGGCCCCCTGTCCCACCGCAGCTGGTACAGTACAAAATCTGGCTCTTCTCTCATTCCAGTTCGTTTCTATTTCATTTCTAAGGTTAGGGACAAAACCCTCGAGTATTTTCCCTATGTATATTATTGTGTACTGCTCGCACCTTCTTTCCAGAGAGTAGCGTTTCCTTTCGGTCCATTTCTATTTCACCTACTTTCCTCTCTAGTTTGAGTCTCCTTGCATCAGTTCTGAATCTGTGGAGATGTTTTACGGTTTGTTTTCGTTGTCTAAATAGTGTCCTGATTTTTCCCTCGAGCTTGCTAAGTTTTCGTTTTTGTCTCTCTGGAACATGCTTCAGTAATATAGGTTTCATTTCAGTCTTTATTATACATAGTATTTGTTCTGGAGTCTTCTCGTGAAGTAGCAATTCCCAGTTTACTTCCTTTAAATCTTTATTTACACTTTCCCAATTTACTCCCTTTGAATTTATGTTTAAAGCTTCAAATATTCTTTCTGACTCTCTGGGATGCGTTTTCGGACCTTTGAGTGCTAACTTCACTTGTATATCGATTAGGTTATGGTCGGAGAAATTTCTGCGCGTTACCTAATATACAGTATATATATATATATATATATATATATATATATATATATATATATATATATACATACATATATACATATATATATATATATATATATATATATATATATATATATATATATATATATATACACGTAATGCATTCATTAAAAAAAAATTGAACTTCCATTTCGTGATTCAAAAAAGAAATTTGAATATATTATGAGTTTGTAATATTTTTACGCTCTCCAAACTTTTTAATGAAAGCCGCCAGACATATATAGAAAGAAAGGTTGCTATACAATCTTATATAAGGAGTTAGATATATTAAAAGACTATAATTTATTATCAAATATTAATCTAGAGGCAGATCTACATCGCACGCGGAGTATAGACCGATTCCTATAAAGAATTTTTTTTTAAAAATTCATCATTATATACGTTGTCTGAATCTCTATTGTTACGATCTTATTTTTTTCTTTACTCCGATTGCTGTGATGACATATCGCTTTTTATATAAAATTCACCTAACATAAAAAGCTAAAACTCGCCAGGGACATACAGAAAGAGAGAGAGAGAGAGAGAGAGAGAGAGAGAGAGAGAGAGAGAGAATTGAGTAACATTTGTGACGATGCTACAATAGGGATTTGTGACCTTTCTAATGAACGCTTCGAGGTCATTAAGAATAACCTAACATCGCTTAGGATAATGGACCCTTTTCCCGATTCACCCTTAATGGTTAATGGACTGTTGCGCGCATCTTTTTGAGCGATGACGATTCCCAATACGAACTAATGGCTCACCCAATTTTCTCTGGATGTTAGGAGAAGCTATTCCGCATTATACTTTTAACAAGTAATGTATTTGCATAATGACTGCAAAAAACAGTCCTTGTGTGGATAAGGAAACAGTCCCTGTGTGGATAAGGTAAATGTAATGTCTTACATAAATCACTCCTTTATTCTTGATTGACTCTGCTGTGTAAATATATGAATCACATTAAACAGAATCAAACTATATATATATATATATATATAAGCATATGTATATTAAGAGTTGCGGTTAAATTAAGATTTTATGTTTTTCTTTTTTATGCAAGAAGGAGGGGCCAAGGGCAAAATAAATATGTTTGGAGGTACTCGAAAAAATTTAAATTTTCAAGTAACCGAAATAATTTATTTATTTACTTATTTATTTATTAAAATTATTATTTTTTTCGTTTAAACTGGGTACGGGTATGAAAATTTTTTAGATTTACAATTCATAAATTATTAAAGTCTGTTCAAAATTTTATACTTTATCTGTTCAAACCTCTTGTTCCTTGAACAGCTATGCTAAAAAAAAGAAAAAAAATACGTACTCGCATTTTATATTTTAAAAGAACGATATCTTATCGTATTTTTCGTCTTTTTTCCTCGTATTTGTAACAATAAAAATCGTTTTTCCATTCGAGAATAGCCCTTGAAACTCTTCTATCCCTCCCTAATTGCCGCTTTCAAGTATACTCATTAGAAGGAGTTTCTTGTTAAACTATTTTAGTTCTTTGCTAATTGTTTCTAATCGATTCGTTGAGCAATTTAGCATCGCGAAGCTTTCGAAGATTTGGCCAGAGTTCACTCAAGTTATTCATATATGATTCTGCGGAGAGTTTGCTGGGCATGTAGTGTACACACTATATATATATATCTATATATATTATATATATATATATATATATATATATATATATATATATATATATTTGTATTACTTGTGTGATTATGCCCCGATTTGGTTTAGACGAGGTACGATATTTGTTCTCTGGGGTACAGCGTTTTCTGAGAAAAAAGGTGTTCGCCGTCATTTGATGATGTACACTACATGTCAACTAAACTGTGATTCATGCCACAATTTCAGTTATAATTTTTGGCACAGTTTAGCCAAAATGGGTAAGGCTTAAAAGTTTTCATAATATATACTGTATATATCTATAGAAAATTCAGGTGCATCACACTAAACTGAGAAATCATGAACCGAGACCTTTTCATAGACACGTGACACCCTACTATGGAAGTCAGTAATTAATATAGAAAAAAGGAAGAAAACACGGAAAAGTGGTTAATATAATTAAGGGTTTTTCTATGAATATGAAAATCTAAAATATGAATATAAATTACAAAATTCTTCTGTAAACTGCAAACACGGGATATCCTGCATAAATAGGCGTTTCTCAAAATGTTATTTCCTAAAATACCTGCATAATTTTAACCATATATATATATATATATATATATATATATTCATTCCCTGACGAGGTGTAGCTTTGAATACACGAAAGACCTTGGAATCGTTTTTCTTTTTCCTTGTGGATTTGCAGCATATATATATATATATATATATATATATATATATATATATATATAGTAAGTAAAATAGGAGGTTAGATATAGGGTTAGATATAGGGTTGAATATAGGGTTATATAAGGAGCACATTACGCGGTAACCAATACAAATAACAAGTGTGTACGTGTACGTGTGTGTATGTGTGTCTTGTTTATAATGAAGGCGACGAGTAACCCGAAATATAACTCGCATTTCGCTGTTTTCCTTTACTGAATTAATGCGTTTTCCTCCCTCTTGTCAAGTAATTAACTCCTTGTTCAGTGTAATAGCAGTTCAGTGACGTAGGAAAGACTGAAATCTTAGTCAATTTATATTTTAATTTTTTTTGCGCTATGGGGACCACACCTTTATAATATAAGGTTAACGCGTTTGCATGTCCAGATAAGATATATATATATATATATATATATATATATATATATATATATATATATATATATATATGTGTGTGTGTGTGTGTGTGTGTGTGTGTGTGAAGTGAGATGTGATTAATGAAATGTCATGTGTTACGCCTCAATCAAAAGTTATTTATCATAAAAATATTGATATACACACTAATGTTCGCGCGCTCAAATATTTAATGAAAAATATTTTCATCAAATGAGAGAAGAAGAATCGAATTTATCTTATGAGAAAATAAAGCTGCTAAAATGCCAGCTGTGCCCCGTCCAGTAGAAGAATTAATAATTAATCAAAGCAAATAATCAAGTATAATGTCATTATTATTACACTGCAACCATTTATATATATATATATATATATATATATATATATATATATATATATATATATATATATATATAACA
>JAJOZX010004286.1:397500-402630 GCA_023014485.1 Bathynomus jamesi
CTAAAATCCATGGATATTATACCCCCAAATGGACAGGAAATTCAGAGAAATTCTAAAGCAAAAGATTTAGGGGTCGTAATGACTGATGATGCGAAATTTGAAACACAAAATAAGATAGCAGTAACAGAGTAAAGAGAGTAACTGGGCAGATACTGAGAAACTCTAAACGAAGGGATAGGATATAATGATTCCTTTACTGAAAACACTGATCATACCAAATTTGAATACTCCCGGTCCTAACATACCCATATAAAAAAGAAGATATTAGACAGCTAGAAGGGATTCAGAGAAGCTTCACAGCCAAGATCAAGAGGTGCAAAGAACTAAATTAATGGGAAAGGTTACGCGAATTAAACCTATATTCACTGGAAAGGAGAAGAGAGAGATACACCATCATTTACACTTGGAAAATAATGGAGAAACTAGTCCCTAATCTTACTCTGAACCCTGTAACTCCCCAAACAACAGTGGAAAGTAGAAAAGGAAGACTGTGTCGTGTTAAAGGCTAGACAGAGAACATCCTTAACCCTGAAAGAAAATATTTTTGTTGTGAGAGGACCAAAACTGTTTAATCAGTTGCCCAAAGACCTAAGGAACACGAGTGGGGTTACAGTGGACATCTTCAAAAGAAGATTAGATGTCTGGCTCAGAACAATCCCCGATGAGCCGGGCGCACCTGGCTATGTGAAGTGGAGAGTACAAGAAACCAACTCACTACTTCTCCAGGCTAACTCGAGAGGAGGGGCGACAAGCTTGACCTTCGTGAAATGAGGAATCATCACGCGGAACATTTAAAAGGTTGAAAGGTATATATATATCGGGTGGGCAAAAAAAAGAGGGAGACCTCGAACTTTGGCTATAAAATCCAAAGTTATGGTCAGATTTCAATATTTTTTTCACACCCCGCAACTAAGTACATTTCCTATACGATGAGCGGATTTCAAAGAAAAACTAATGAAAATTACGGATTTACTGAACATTTCTTTACGCCACTGGAAATTCTCCACTCCATTTACACTACACTGCATTATTGTGCAGATAAAAAGTTACAAGTACTCACATATGGTTCCTTGATGTTAAAAAACTGCTCGATATGTTTACCACGAACTTCTACAACCTTTTTCAGTCTAGGACGGAATTCATCCATGGTTTTATTGATTTGTTCTTGTGGTAGCTCATCCCATTTTTCCAGAAGTTGTCGTAAATGAGCGACATTTCTTACTTTGACCCGATAAATTCTCTGTGACAAATTTTCCGAAAGGCCGTAATCGACAGGATTTAAATCAGGACTGTTTGGTGCCCAAATTTAATACCGCAACCTGGTATTCTTTTGATATCCCCTGTTTTATCGATTTTCTTGAGAAGCTTGTCCAAACCTCTTGCAGTTGGCTTATGTTAATTAAAATCGCTTTAATAATTATCAGCTTGAACCTATGATTAGCAAGATTTTTCTGGAATATTCGCCATAAATCCAATTTCTCAGCTAAAATGCTAAAAGATGGCATACAAACCATAAAATTACCTATTACTCACATACTAAAATTTCATGGTTCTATGTACCGCATTTGCCGAGATATGAAGGATTTAAAAGGTCTACCTTTTTATTTTTGCCGATCAGACAATGCAGTATTAGTGTAAATGGAGAATTTCCAGTAGCATAAAGAAATGTTCAATAAATCCGTAATTTTCATTAGTTTTCTTTGAAATCCGCTCACCGTATAGGAAATTTACTTAGTTGCGGGGTGTGAAAAAAATATTGAAATCTGACCATAACTTTCGATTTTACAGCCAAACTTCGAGGTCTCCCTTTTTTTGCCCACCCGATTATATATATGTATATATATATATACACAAATTCAGAATGGTTCCCTGAGACAATTATATGTTAAACACAGACCGTGCATGGAACAAGGAACTCTTCTGGAAAATTAAATCCACTATAGTCCGAATAAGTAATGGTAAATGACAAATACCATAGTTTTTCTTTTTCATGATTTTAGCCCGACGTGGGCAACGGGTCTCTCGCAAAGAGATCCCATAAATATAGCTTCCCTCACCAGCTATCTGCAAAGCAGACAGGATCCAGCTTTGGGACATGGATCTAGGGTTTTAAAGCAAGCCTAGATCCCTACATTCAGAACCTCTATATAAGTAAAAGACTCGTTGCATTCACGTCGGGTTGAATAAATCAAAGAAAAAGGGGGTAACTATTGTATTTTTAGCCAAAAAAAAACCAAAACTTAAACCTCAACCGGACATTGAGCGTCCACTTTTCAAGGCACGTAACACGTCCGTTTAATATACACAAATTCAGAATGGTTCCCTGAGACAATTATATGTTAAACACAGACCGTGCATGGAACAAGGAACTCTTCTGGGAAAATTAAATCCACTATAGTCCGAATAATAATGGTAAATGACAAATACCATAGTTTTTCTTTTTCTGATTTTAGCCCGACGTGGGCAACGGGTCTCTCGCAAAGAGATCCATAAATATAGCTTCCCTCACCAGCTATCTGCAAAGCAGACAGGATCCAGCTTTGGGACATGGATCTAGGGTTTAAAGCAAGCCTAGATCCCTACATTCAGAACCTCTATATAAGTAAAAGACTCGTTGCATTCACGTCGGGTTGAATAAATCAAAGAAAAAGGGGTAACTATTGTATTTTTAGCCAAAAAAAAACCAAAACTTAAACCTCAACCGGGACATTGAGCGTCCACTTTTCAAGGCACGTAACACGTCCGTTTAATATACACAAATTCAGAATGGTTCCCTGAGACAATTATATGTTAAACACAGACCGTGCATGGAACAAGGAACTCTTCTGGGAAAATTAAATCCACTATAGTCCGAATAAGTAATGTAAATGACAAATACCATAGTTTTTCTTTTTCATGATTTTAGCCCGACGTGGGCAACGGGTCTCTCGCAAAGAGATCCCATAAATATAGCTTCCCTCACCAGCTATCTGCAAAGCAGACAGGATCCAGCTTTGGGACATGGATCTAGGGTTTAAAGCAAGCCTAGATCCCTACATTCAGAACCTCTATATAAGTAAAAGACTCGTTGCATTCACGTCGGGTTGAATAAATCAAAGAAAAAGGGGGTAACTATTGTATTTTTTAGCCAAAAAAAAACCAAAACTTAAACCTCAACCGGGACATTGAGCGTCCACTTTCAAGGCACGTAACACGTCCGTTTAATATACACAAATTCAGAATGGTTCCCTGAGACAATTATATGTTAAACACAGACCGTGCATGGAACAAGGAACTCTTCTGGGAAAATTAAATCCACTATAGTCCGAATAAGTAATGGTAAATGACAAATACCATAGTTTTTCTTTTTCATGATTTTAGCCCGACGTGGGCAACGGGTCTCTCGCAAAGAGATCCATAAATATAGCTTCCTCACCAGCTATCTGCAAAGCAGACATGTCCCAAAGCTGGACAGGATCCAGCTTTGGGACATGGATCTAGGGTTTAAAAGCAGCCTAGATCCCTACATTCAAACCTCTATATAAGTAAAAGACTCGTTGCATTCACGTCGGGTTGAATAAATCAAAGAAAAAGGGGTAACTATTGTATTTTTAGCCAAAAAAAAACCAAAACTTAAACCTCAACCGGGACATTGACGTCCACTTTCAAGGCACGTAACACGTCCGTTTAATATACACAAATTCAGAATGGTTCCCTGAGACAATTATATGTTAAACACAGACCGTGCATGGAACAAGGAACTCTTCTGGGAAAATTAAATCCACTATAGTCCGAATAAGTAATGGTAAATGACAAATACCATAGTTTTTTTCTTTTTCATGATTTTAGCCCGACGTGGGCAAACGGTCTCTCGCAAAGAGATCCCATAAATATAGCTTCCCTCACCAGCTATCTGCAAAGCAGACATGTCCAAAGCTGGATCCTGTCTGCTTTGCAGATAGCTGGTGAGGAAGCTATATTTATGGGATCTCTTTGCGAGAGACCCGTTGCCCACGTCGGGCTAAAATCATGAAAAAGAAAAACTATGGTATTTGTCATTTACCATTACTTATTCGGACTATAGTGGATTTAATTTTCCCAGAAGAGTTCCTTGTTCCATGCACGGTCTGTGTTTAACATATAATTGGTCTCAGGGAACCATTCTGAATTTGTGTATATTAAACGGACGTGTTACGTGCCTTGAAAAGTGGACGCTCAATGTCCCGGTTGAGGTTTAAGTTTTGGTTTTTTTTTGGCTAAAAATACAATAGTTACCCCCTTTTTTCTTGATTTATTCAACCCGACGTGAATGCAACGAGTCTTTTACTTATATAGAGGTTCTGAATGTAGGATCTAGGCTTGCTTTAAACCCTAGATCCATGTCCCAAAGTGGATCCTGTCTGCTTTGCAGATAGCTGGTGAGGGAAGCTATATTTATGGGATCTCTTTGCGAGAGACCCGTTGCCCACGTCGGGCTAAAATCATGAAAAAGAAAAACTATGGTATTTGTCATTTACCATTACTTATTCGGACTATAGTGGATTTAATTTTCCCAGAAGAGTTCCTTGTTCCATGCACGGTCTGTGTTTAACATATAATTGTCTCAGGGAACCATTCTGAATTTGTGTATATTAAACGGACGTGTTACGTGCCTTGAAAAGTGGACGCTCAATGTCCGCGGTTGAGGTTTAAGTTTTGGTTTTTTTTTTTTGGCTAAAAATACAATAGTTACCCCCTTTTTCTTTGATTTATTCAACCCGACGTGAATGCAACGAGTCTTTTACTTATATAGAGGTTCTGAATGTAGGGATCTAGGCTTGCTTTAAACCCTAGATCATGTCCCAAAGCTGGATCCTGTCTGCTTTGCAGATAGCTGGTGAGGGAAGCTATATTTATGGATCTCTTTGCGAGAGACCCGTTGCCCACGTCGGGCTAAAATCATGAAAAAGAAAAACTATGGTATTTGTCATTTACCATTACTTATTCGGACTATAGTGGATTTAATTTCCCAGAAGAGTTCCTTGTTCCATGCACGGTCTGTGTTTACATATAATTGTCTCAGGGAACCATTCTGAATTTGTGTATATTAAACGACGTGTTACGTGCCTTGAAAAGTGGACGCTCAATGTCCCGGTTGAGGTTTAAGTTTTG
>JAJOZX010004287.1:0-85000 GCA_023014485.1 Bathynomus jamesi
AATGGCGGACATCGGAATAATATTGAAGGCCCGGTTAGTATTTGAAAACCTCTATATTGAAAATTCAAATTCAAATGTGTTCAAATGTGTATTTGAAGAATGTTTCTCACTTATTTGAACAGACCTATGGATGTATGTATGTTTTAGCAGATTTAGTTAGTTTATAAATAAGGGCTTCCAATTTTATTGTGATGTTTATTTCTATGAATTCATGACAAAAGTCATTTTAGCCATTTCACGAAACAACCAAGGTGGAATTTCATTCATTTCGCGTAATGGCTGAAGATTTTAGTCATTTCGAGAAATGACCAAGTGAAACAGCCCTTTCGCGAAATGGCTAAAAATTTCAGCCATTACCCAAAATGGCTGGTTACACACTGACAGAGCTGGGCACTTGCGGCATATTTTGCGGTACTGCGGTACTGCGGTACTACCAAACTACCAAACCGGGACCGCATAACGCAGTACCGCAAAGGATCGCTGAAAGTACCGCAGCAGTACCGCTACCGCATTCAAATTTCCGCGTACCGGTTTGGTAGTTTGGTAGTACCGCAGTACCGCAGTACCGCAAAATATGCCGCAAGTGCCCAGCTCTGCACACTGACTATATATATATATATATATATATATATACATACACATTTTCAACTGCAAAGAACACGCAGTATAATTAACGTAAAGAACGACGCTTGTATAGAAGACATTCTGCGCAAGATGAGGAGGAGAACGAACAAATGAAAAAATGAGGTAACCACCCGGGAATCGAACCGGGATTTACGATTGCCGGTCACATATGATAACCATTACACCATGGTCCTCACTCGATCAGAAGTCGTAATTCTCCTACATACGCGCAGAAACCAATGCCCCGAGGGGGCACCTCCCGCATGCCGCACATATATACATTTTCAACTGCAAAGAACACGCAGTATAATCAACGTAAAGAACGACGCTTGTATAGAAGACATTCCACGCAAGATGAGGTTTCTGCGCGTGTGTAGGAGAATTACGACTTCTGATCGAGTGAGGACCATGGTGTAATGGTTATCATATCTGACCGGCAATCGGAAGATCCCGGGTTCGATTCCTGGGTGGTTACCTCATTTTTTTCATTTGTTCGTTCTCCCTCCTCATCTTGCGCGGAATGTCTTCTATACAAGCGTCGTTCTTTACGTTAATTATACTGCGTGTTCTTTGCAGTTGAAAATGTATATATGTGCGGCATGCGATGGTGCCCCCTCGGGGCATTGGTTTCTGCGCGTATGTAGGAGAATTACGACTTCTGATCGAGTGAGGACCATGGTGTAATGGTTATCATATCTGACCGGCAATCAGAAGATCCCGGGTTCGATTCCCGGGTGGTTACCTCATTTTTTCATTTGTTCGTTCTCCTTCCTCATCTTGCGCGGAATGTCTTCTATACAAGCATCGTTCTTTACGTTAATTATACTGCGTGTTCTTTGCAGTTGAAAATGTATATATGTGCGGCATGCGGGAGGTGCCCCCTCGGGGCATTGGTTTCTGCGCGTATGTAGGAGAATTACGACTTCTGATCGAGTGAGGACCATGGTGTAATGGTTATCATATCTGACCGGCAATCGGAAGATCCCGGGTTCGATTCCCGGGTGGTTACCTCATTTTTTCATTTGTTCGTTCTCCCTCCTCATCTTGCGCGGAATGTCTTCTATACAAGCGTCGTTCTTTACGTTAATATATAATATATATATATATATATATATACACACACACAGTGTGTGTATATATTATACTAATCAAAATGCAGGCCTGTATACGGACGGTTTGCGATGCTTGTGATTTTTGGTCCAATTTGTGAGAGCAAACCTAAGGCAGTGTAAATATGACTGTAATTGATGAAGGTAAATTTGTGTTACCTTAGAGACGAAACACAAACCTATGGTTCATCTTTCTCCTGAAGAATCATGCACTAGGAGTCCAGTGGCGACTGGCGTATAGGAGCGATGGAGAGGTCGCTCCCCCTTGCTTGAAACGATAAATATTAATTTAACATAAAAAATATATTAATTTTAAGAGATTAAACTAAATATTCTTGAAATATATTTTAAAAATTCATGTGGCATATCATGATTCATGAAGCATTTTGAGTAAGCCTTCATACAGTACATAATATTCTAAACTTATAGCATAGCTTCAAACAGCGTACTGCTGTTTGAATACAAAATAATATTGCAGCCGAATGGAGCGATAGATTTTTCGCTCAAGTAAATATAAATTATATTTTACTGTTGTAATGAAAATATAAGTACAATCGCGAATTTTTTTTATAATAACAACTTTATTTTTACTAATAGTTACTTCAGTAATAATGATATAAACCATTTATATGTATTTTATTGAAATTATTACTTATTTGTAATTAACTAGAATTGTACGTCTGGCATAGCCGCATATGTTAATACAAGTACTCTTGTGAGCGGCAGTTGGATTCGCGCTAGCCTATTGTGAGTCCATGTTGTCGTACAATTTTATGAAATCGCACCCTCATACATTTATACCACGAGTCGCCACTGACTAGGACTGAATGATTGGGGTGTCTGCAATACAAACTAATGAAAATTGCAGTAAATTGAATATGGATATTGAAGTTCTTTGGATTAGACTAACACAGAGCATTGTTGCTTTCAGTGGTGATGAACCACGTACGAAGGCCTCGTCAGTACTTTGATCCCCTAACTGCTTGGCAATGCTGCTGTGAGCTGTTCGTACCCTGAAATGAGAGTATGGTCGGTGCCTGTGTAAAAAGATGTTAAACTCTTCATACTTCCACTTAAATTATAAAGGCATCGATGATTATATATATATATATATATATATATATATATGTTAGGCCCAAACATCGAAATCGCTCAGTGAGTGAAAAAAACAGCCACAACGCGTTGTGGATGCACCTAAGTTACCATAGACAGATGTTAGATATTTTTTCGCTTCATGGCCGTTTTCAAACAACCACAACGCGTTGTGGACGATTCGGATATGAGTTGTGGACGATTTGAAAATTACTGAATGCCCGGTTAGGTCAACTGTACGCCCTTGACGATTGATTAGGTTTAAGTCGTGATATTTTCGTTAAAACTAACGAAAATATCGGCATAACCTAACCAATCGTCAAGGGTGTACAATTAACCTAACCGGGCACTCAGTTGGCCTAACCAGGCATTCAATTAACCTAACCAGTTGGTTAATTTTTACATTTACGTCTCATTCTAAAGTTGCTTAAAATTAATCGAAACCTTCGGGAAAATTATTGATAATAATTTTTTAAAGGACTTTATCTTTTTTCTAGCATATCTATTTAACTTTGCTTTTTAGTCGGTGAATACGTCGATAAATATATGTCGTGTTTAAATAGAGTTTGATGAAAGACCGGTGTGTGGTCGTTTGAAATCGTCCACAACGCGTTGTGGTCATATCCGAATTGTCCACAACGCGTTGCGGTTGTTTGAGAGAGAACGGCCATGAAGCGAAAAAATATCTAACATCTGTGTGTGGTCACTTAGGTGCATCCACAACGCGTTGTGGCTGTTTTTTTCGCTCACTCAGCGATTTCGATGTTTGGGCGTAACGTATACACTAAGTTGGAGAAAGAAATTCGCAGAGGGAATAAAATCTATGGAAAAATACTGAAATTTTCAAAATTTAGCAAGCATTTATAATCTGACTAAGCGGAATGACAGTGTATTCGGCACTCCCTCTCATAAAGAACAATGGGCAACCTGACTAGTATTATAAAATTAGTTTTCCAACGAATTAGCCAGTTATAAATTCCTGATGAATTTTGAAATTTCAGTATTTTTTAAAAATAGATTTCATTTTCCTTTCGCAGGTGAATGTACAGGGATACATGGCAGGTACTTTTACTTTTGGTTGGTTAGCACTTCTCACGTTGCTAGTCCGATAATTTGAAAGGAAAGCTGAATAAAATTTTGATTTTAAATATTTTTCTTATGCGCAGAACTTTGATTTCGCCATCGACGAAGGGGCACTTCTCCCGTGGGTCAGCAAAGTTAAGCAACATTGGGTATGGCTGCTCGGGGAATGTGCAACTGTTCTCTGTGTTCAGATGATGTAGAGACCTTTAGATGGTTCAAATCCCACGTAAAGCCGTAGGTAGGGTTGCCGGGTGTCTCGCATTTTGTGGTCGGAAGAGTGTCCCGTATCAAGAGTATACGGAACGTAATGAAAAGTGAACTCCAGTTAACTGTAAATTTTAATTATTCCTGTAAGAAAAATTATTACACGATGACTAGTGACAGCGTTTGAAATGAAGGAAGGAGTGCAAGTATTTAAGTGTAGACGCGTTGTAGAGTGTGAGTAAATTGAGCTCCTCGGTATGGGCCGCAAGGCCTTTTGAGGTACTTCTTGTCCTTGTAACTCTCTCTCTCTCTCTCTCTCTCTCTCACGACGAAAAATAATGGTTTTTAAAATTAGAGGTAAAAGATTTGAGACAAACGTTGCGAAGGAGTTCTTCACCTATATGATAGTCGAGAGATGGAATAGTCTACCCGCGGGGTCGTGGCAACCACTTCAGTTAATATGTTTAAGAATAGGTTGGGTAGATATTTTAGTGTCATCACTTTGCACTAAAGGGCGGGTAAATTGGGTATGTGATTTTTAGTTACTATAAGTTATTGAGAGAGAAGCAGTGATTTCACTTAAAAGATGTAAATGTAGTAGGCGGCGTTACTCTGGTCTGTTACAGAGCACCGGGTGTTGTCAATGTGAGAATGCCCCGGAGTCAAAACCTCCGAATAAGCCTACAAAGGGGGTTATAAGAGGAGTTGGAGGTGGTGGTGTTCCCTTTTGATCGTAAATGTAGTAGGAGACGCTGGTCAGGTCTGTTATCAGAACACTGGGAGTTCTCAAATGATACTTTTTTACTTTTTAAAATTTTTATTCATGTTTCTAATAGATGGGAATTCTCAGGAATAAAAACTTTTGAATAGCCAATAAAATTATTTTGGGAACCCCTCTCCTCTCGCCCCTTCTCTTTTTTGTTCCTTCCTATTTTTTCTCATTATTAAAAGGGTTCTGCTTGAGGGAGGGCTAGTTAAGATAAAGTAGAGGTAGTACTGTTCCCTTTGTAATAAATGTAATAGGAGGCGCTGGTCGGGTATGGTTTCAGAGCACTGGGAAGTTCTCAAATGATATCCCATAGGTAGAGAAAGGAAGCTTCGTGGGATCTCTCGGGAGCCAAAACCTCCGAATAGATGTTTTCAATTTTAGGGACGCTACTTGGGTTTATAGTGTAGAAATGTTAGTAATTTTAGGTAAATCGCGGTATATCTAACTCAGCTAGCTGGAGAAAGTTTTATATAGAAGTAGTGATGATCCCTTTTTCAATAAATGGGGAGGTGCTGCTGGCCGGGTCTGGTTTCAGAGCACTGGGAATTCTCAGATGGTGGGAAGCTTGATGAGATCTCTTGGAAGTCAAAACCTCCGAATAGTCATACTCATCGCCAAGGAAGCTACTTAATTATAGTGGAACTTCAATTTTCAATATTTTATATCAAATTTCGCAATATAAATAAAAATTGTGCATATTATGTATTATTCCCCATTATGCATGGGGAATTCTTAAATTGTAGGTCTAGCTAGTTGGAGGTACCCCTCTGAATCAGTGCTCCTCTGTGTTTGTTTAATAACTCCCTCCTACACTTAATCCTCTCACAACTTTAGAGAGATTCCTCTGATTGTTTTGTGCCCCACATAGCATGATCAACCATCGAGCAACTCATCTTTGATCACTTGCCTCATAAGCACCTCTAAGTGGGAGACTTGAATTCGTCGTAGTGTCAACAACGGGTGATCACCCACGAAACATTTTCATACTCCATAAGGGATGAGAACACGGGGATAGATACAGGTACCCTCAACTGATATACCTCGCGGAAAGAGACATTCTCTGCTTCCGTGGTGGTACACTACCGCGAAGTATGAATAACTCAGTATATCATTTGCCGCATAAACACCTTTCACAGTGGGAGACTGAAGTTGAAACTCGGCGACATTCAAACAGTTGGCAGACAAATACACATGACAGACATACAGTTACAGAAAATACGCTCACATACTTGCCTGTCATGTTAATAGGTCTAAGAATAGAGTACAAAAATATTTTTTAGATATACATAATTTCACAACGAACAGAAAAGTAAAAAAAAATGCATGACACGGATAAGGTGAGGTAAAGTTGCGTTTCTGCAGTCACGATTTCTTTTTTCTCTTTCTCTTGGGTGGTTGGATGCACGTGACGGGTGAGGGCATGATGTGGAAAATCTGATTTCTGTTCTCAATTCCTGTTTTGATCCCTTTCCTGTGGAAATATTTCATCACTTTGCCGGCGTGATAGCTTTCTGCATACATGGGTACAGACATGGAGAGTTTGACTTTACCTCTATTAATCCTTCTGGGGCTCGTCTGGAGTGAACCATGGGTTCTTTGGACCGATACTTTGGTAAATAGAGCCGTAAATAGTTTGTATAAAATCAAAAACCATATGTTCGAGGTTTTTGTGACGATACCAAGTAGTTGATACAAGATCAGCACAAATATATTATTAGTGAGTTGATACAACAGTGCTATCTAGTGTACGATTTCTGTGTGTACATAGCGTAATTGATGAGCTAGTTTATATATTCTCCTCTTGTAAAATTTTCTTGGCTAATTTTCCAGCGTCATGGTATTTTATTCAACCTTTTTCTGTACCCGATAGAGGGGGAAAGGAACGGAGGATGGGGAGATAGCCTTATGCTTTGCCATCCATTTTTCTACTACTGCTAGAATAGCTAAAAAACAGGAACCTCCCCGAGTGAATCGAAAGGGCTTTGAGGCGTCCTCTTGCCCTTCTTATTTTTTCCGTACTGAACAATTACCTGCTCCGATAGCAAGCAATTAAAATGGTTATTTTCATCCCAATATATATGTACAATTTTATATGAAAAGATTTGGTTTTGTGTGTTATTAAAATTCCACTTTACATTATTGGTTTTTAAGCATCTAAATTACAGTTTTGTGACAAATTTTATTAGTAGTAAAGAGTTGAAGGCCATTTAAACTCGAAGAAACGCCAAGATATAAAAAATAAAACTTTATATAGAAGTAATCTGCAATAAAGATACATCTTAATTTACAGGTCATAATAATTATAGTGCAATGTTTATCAGCTGTTGTTTAAATAACAACTGTAGGAAGAGAGAACTCGAATGGCTTAATGATAATTTGTATGAATGTGATTATGAAGAAAATGAGGTGAAATGAACTTAGGAAATGAGTTCGAGTTAATTTCTGGTACGTGTATTGTATTTGGATTTTCAGAGCCATTGAAACTTTTATCAATAAAAACTTTTTTTTAACTCAAATGTAAGTATAAAGAAATTTAACTGTCGTCTGCAGGTAAGGTCAGGTCAACTGTGGGAACAGTTTGAACAAGCAATCAAGGGATCTGAACTGGAAAGATACAACTGAATATATACAGGGTGTCCCATAAATCTGGAATCATAGGGTAAAATAAGAAATTCATGTTTTTCCGTTTATGCAAGTGCCCATGATGTCTGAATAAAGAAGAACGCATCCAGGTAATTCTGCTCGTAGGAAATCGTAGTCAGAGGGAGGTCGCTGAGGAATTTAATAGATTGCATCCGGACCGCGCGCCAATAACACAGCTGTGTCGGCAAAGTTTTAGCAAAGTTCAGGGATACGGGATTCATAGGAGATAAACCACGCAGTGGACCTCCGAGGACATCCACCAACGATGACACAGCCACTACCATCCTCGCTCATTTCACAAACAGTCCCCAAAAGTCTCTTCGGCGTTTTTATTGCTGTTTTTATAATTTTGCCCTATGATTCCAGATTACGGGATACCCTCTCTCTCTCTCTCTCTCCTATATATATATATATATATATAATAATATATTATATATATATATATATATATATATATATATATATTAGTGGTGGACCGGATATCCGCGTCATTTTTAACATCCGCATCCGCACTTCTGACTGCGGATGTTATGCTGATATTACCTCTAATAAATTATGCAATTTACAATTAAATTAGCTTATAAAGTAGCTTATAAGGCCCAGTCGTGCACATTTCATGTAAAGTATTAATTATTAATGAACAAACAAATATATAAACCTCAAAATATAAATACCTGGTAACACAGAAAATTGAATGAAACTTGTTTCATTCAATTTTCTGTGGCTGAAACTCTTGAGAAAGTTATCATTTTTATCATAATGAAAACATTAATATTAATTTTAATTCTTATGCATTGCCTGCCATAATAGTAATATCACGAAATTTGAAAAATTGTTATATATTCATAATTCTATATTATATTGATAGATTAACTAAATATCCTCATCCGCGAATATTGAAATAAAAAATCCGCATCCGCAGATGTTGAAAAACTGACATCTTCCACCACTAATATATATATATATATATGTATACAGGGTGGGCCGAAAGTCTGGATCCATAGGAAAATATTTATTTTAATACATAAATTACAACAAATGGTAAATACTTAAAATGAATATCAACTTTAACTCGTAAATGCGTATCCGTGATACTGTACAGTGGTTCGTACTGCAGTATAAACAACAAATTATAACAAATGCTCAAATTGGCGGCCTCTGACATCGAGACACTTAGGGATGGAATTTATGATTTTAATAATTCTTCGAATTGACGTTCTCGAGATGCGTGTTTCATTTGATAATCTTCTTGTTGACTTTACTGGACTATTCGTTAAAGTTTCACATACCATTGCAGAGTATTTTCATCAGTTGCAGTTTTTGGACGACCAGAACGCCGTCGATCATGTACACTTCCTGTTTCTTTGAAACGTTTAAACAACTTGCCAACAGTCGCATGTGTTACTGGATGCTTATCAGGATGATTTCTATTGAATTCGGTAGCAACTTCTCTGTGTGTAGCGCCATGTCTTGCGTACATGAGCACAAGTTCTACCCGTCTTCTGTTGTTAGATTCGAAGCCATTTCTGGGCTGAAATAAAAAAAGTATTTGAGTATTTATATGGAGTACGAACTACTGTACAGTATCACGGATACGCATTTACGAGTTAAAGTTGATATTCATTTTAAGTATTACAATTTGTTGTAATTTATGTATTAAATAAATATTTTCCTATGGATCCAGACTTTCGGCCCACCCTGTATATATTGCTTCAAAAATTTTACCATTTATCGTTGGTGTGCTTCAAAAAGTATATTTCATTACTGTGTATTTATTACATAGTATTTATTATTTATTTTAAAAAATAAGCAAAATAAACATACAAATACTTACATAAACAAAAAACAAACGAACTATAAGTGGTAAGCAATAATATTAGTTCCATATAAGTGGTAAATTTTTTTGAAGCACCCTGTATATCAGATTGTAGTGAAGCTATATATATCACCTCAAAAGGACCTATATGTTAAAGTCGAGTTCTCCATATATTTGCAATTTTACTCATACTTTCTGTTTTATAGAAATTTATTGAATGGTCTTCCAATCTATTAACTAAAAAACAAAAGAAAACCCATACAGAGGAATAAGCTTGCCATTAACTGGCGTCAGATGTGAATTGGATACCAATTTACAGTTGCGGCCTGCATGGATGTTACTCCGATCTGAAATTAATGTAGATGAAACGGCACGCATGAATGCTTTATGAATAATTCTAAATTTATTTAATCCTATACCGAATAATTGCCGTGTAAAATAGTCTTTCGAAAAAACATTAATTATAAAATGAATCATGATTTCAGCTTCATACAGTTATATATAATTTTAATTTTAGTGATATATTATATATATATATATATATATATATATATATATATATATATTATAATATTATATATATATTATATTCATTTTACATTTCGTAATACAATTGCATCAATAAAAATGGGATAGCCATGACGAAAAATATTAATTTTAATTAAAATTTATTAAATTTCCTTCAGGAAATCATCATTAAAACTTATTCTGATGTAAAATGATTTTGAAAACTTGCAATTTAAATATGAGAGATTAAATCCTATGTATTTATGACGAATATTATTAAAATTTAATTGCAGTTCTAGGGAAATCCGAAATATGATGCTATTTTTAACTTTCTCATGTACCAAAAATTGTACTTTTCAGTTGGTTTAATGATAAACGGGAGAAATTATGATACAGGGAGGCACTTAAAATTTGATTTGTATTTATTCACGGGTCGGATTGCCTACAAACACACAACATAACACTAACTTTTGTTAACGTGGCCTAACCTTCAGTGGAACCGGACATACTTTCAGTGACAGTATGACCTTCGTTAGTCTGTAACTATGCAGCAGACATATTAACATGACTTAACGTAAAATGCAGTTATTGTTATTGTTAATATTACTTACATTTACTGTTATTTACAGTAATTACTCGCACATTCTGCCTTGCGTTTCACAGCATGAACTTCGCATTACAGACGAACAAACGATGCGTTTTACTTGTCTGCACGAAATATTTTTCTGTATAGACTCTTCGAAACTTCTTGAACGTTCTTTAACTTTGAACGACCAACAAAATTAAACAAAACTAAAATGAACCCTGGAAAAACTAATATTTTTTAGTTCAACAGGAAAACAGAATTTTCTATCGTATTAAGCTCCTTGTTTATCAAACAAAAATAAAACAAGACGAACGGATTATCGTGGAAGAAAACCAAATATTTTTCAGTACAAAAGATGAAAGACTTTGTTCATTAGGGCACTCTTCTCTGAAGTAGATTACAAGTGCTTCCAAAATATAAAGAAACTAGATAAAAGTGTTTCCAGTTTTCTTTGTAATTTGTATAATAGTCTTCAATTTTCAAAGAAAAAATATAATGATGCATTGAAAATATCGTTATTATTTCAATATATAGGCCCTACATATATATATATCAGGTCATCCCATAAGTAATGTCGTTTTTACGATAGATTAAGTTTAAACTAGTCCTACTCGGTTTAAGCATAAATTATCCGAAGGTTATATCTAAGAGGAGATCTATCGTGTTTCACTACATACTTTACATGTATGCCATGTTCTGATAAACATGGCAGTATCAGAAGAACATATCAGGTATATAATGCTTTACGAGTTCAAAAGAGGGAATAGTGCTACTGAAGCAACGCGAAACATTCAGGACGTTTATGGCAACGATATTCTGCATGTGAGGAAATGTCAAGATGGTTTCAAAAGTTTAGGAATGGTGACTGCTGTTTGACAGATGCAGCACGCTCTGGACGCCCTGCTGAGTTTGATGATGACCTGCTGTTAGCCGCACTTGAAGAAGACTGTTCAACAACTGTCAAGAATTGGCCCAGAAACTCAATTCATCCCGTCCACCATCCATCGACATTTGCAACAACTCGGGAAAGTGCCTAAGTTAGGAAAATGGGTGCCACATGAATTGTCGGTCGACAATCTGAGGGTGCGGGTAAACATTAGCACAGCTCTTCATTCCCGTGAACTCCAAGATCCGTTTTTGCACCGTTTAGGACTGGTGATGAAAAGTGGATACTGTACCAGAATGTTAAGCGCCGTCGACAGTGGGTTTGTGCCGGAGAACCAGCGACACCACAGCCAAAACCAAATCTTCACCCTCGGAAGGTGTTGCTTAGTGTTTGGTGGGATAAAGGTGGTGTAATACACTTTGAAACCTTACCACACACCAAACAATCACCGCTCAAATCTACTGTCAACAACTGGATCGATTGAACACTGCACTAAAAGAAAAGAGACCGTCTTTGGTTAATCGGAAGGGAATGTGTTCCACCACGACAACGCACGTCCTCATACCGCTCGGATCACTTCTGCAAAAATTGAGGAGCTTGGGTGGGAAAAACTTCCACATCCTCCATATTCTTCAGACCTTGCGCCTTCAGATATCATCTCTTCAGGAGTCTGCAAAACTATAAATGCAAAAAACTTCACTTTTTTCTACGTGAAGGTCAAAATATGAAAATAAAAACCCACTCTAATAGACAGAGTTTATTTCCACAACAGTTTCAATGCCCACTGGCATCCTCCTCGGGTTTTTCTGTATCCACCCGAGGAGGATGCCAGTGGGCATCGAAACTGTTGTAGAAAAAACTCTGTCTATTAGAGTGGGTTTTTATTTTCATACTGCAAAACTATCTTGTCGAGAAACAGTATACTTCTTTAGATGACCTGCACACCAGTCTTTGTACGTTTTTTGCCTCAAAACCGCCTGAATTTTATAAACATGGCATTGAAAAGCTTGTAGGACGTTGGCAGAGTGTCATTGATTCCGATGGAAAATATATACTAGATTAAAAAGTTTCAGTTGAGTTTTTTTGTCCTTCAAATTCCGATCTAAAAAACGACATTACTTATGGGATGACCTGATATATATATATATATATATATATATATATATATATATAATATTATATATATAATATATATATATATAGGGTGGGGGAAAAATCTTTAAGGATTTGCGTAGAGTTTGTCACGCAAATAACCCAAAAGCCAGAAATCACATGGGGTTAAATCAGATGATCTGGCTGGCCACTCTATGGGACCTCGCCGCCCAAGCCATTTTCCTTCAAGGTTTGCATCCAGAATCTCATGGGCAGCTGCAGAGTAATGTGGTGGCGCTCCATCATGTTCATAAAGCCAATTCCTGCCAACGTCATTAGTAAGCTGTGGCAAAACTTTGTCTCTCAATACCTGGCAATCGCGTTTTCCATCCATCGTATCTCTCGATATGTTAAAGGAAACGAATCCTAAATAACCAATGTACGCCCAAACTGTTAGTGTAACCGTTGTGTTTGTTTCCTTTACTCGTTAAACCAAAGACACATTCATCTGAAAATTTGATTTTTTCGAAGGAAATCACCCCTGTGATTTCAATATTTTTGCTACTGAAAGTTTGGAAATATCCAATTCCTATACGACTTTTCTCGTTGAGGAAAACTTGAAATCGATCTCGTTAGATCGACTTGAAAACTGGCCAGAACATTTTCTTTGTTGTTGTCTCCTGTCGCCGTTACTGGTCTTCCGCTTCTTGAACGATCTTTTACCAGGCTCCCTGTTTCCAAAAGTTTGAGCTTCCAGTATCGAAGAGCGGTTGCATTTGGTGGTGGTTTATATATTTTTTCTTGAAATAAACGCAAACTTTCTTCACAATTATTATAAGAAATAACCCACGATACAAGATACAACTTTTTCTTCATTGCTGTATTCCATCCTTACTGACGTGGCGCTGACTGGGGCTAGGGTCATTCCTGGGCCAGGATACTTTTCAAAGCAACTATACAAGGCCAGGATTTAAAATCCTGGACTTGTATAGTTGCTTTGAAAAGCATCGTAGACACTGCAGTGATATCATTGGAATTTATTTATTATTAACAAGTTATTTGTATGTATAAAATCCTTAAAGGCTTTTCTCCCACCCTTATATACATCAGGTGTCCTGCAAAACTGTCCCTATTTCTAAATAAATGTTATAAGCTAACAAAAAAGGAATCTAGATAAAAAGACAAACGCAATAGGTACACAAAACATAGGAGTTTATCGACCTTAATTAAACATGTTCACTGTAATCGCCGTTTTTTTCTAACAATATTCAACTTTACAAAAGTGTTTGACATCATTTTTGGAAATAGCTCAGCTGAAATGTTGCTGATGACTTCCTAACTTTTGGTCTTTAAGTCTTCAAGTGTCTTAGGCTTGGTAGAATGTCTTTTATTTAACTCCACAAAAGAAAAGTCAGGGGATGTGAGGTCAGATGAGTATGGGAGGCCATTCCTCTGGCTCATTAAGGGAGATTAGTAGCCCGGAAAAATGTTTCCTCAAAAAGTTACGAGTTTCACAAGCAGTGTGTGGAGGTGCTCCATCCTGCTTACACCACTGTGAATCTGGATAATGCAGTTATTTCTTTTACGGGACAAACTAATTAGTCGTGGTAAGTAGTAGTTTTGTAGCATCTAGACAATATGAATTTGGCGTTTTACTGCATTTCCAGTTTTATTCTCAAAGAAGTAGGGACCTACCACACCATACCAACCAACAGCGATCCAAATGTATTTTAGCAACACTACGTGAAAGATCTATTGGGGCGCCAATATGACTTCCCCAGTAACGAAAGTTTGGCTTATTAATTTCCCTAAACAGATATGTAACACCCGTCAGTGAAGTGGATGCGTTTCAAAAACTCGATCTTTTTGTAGCTTTGCTAACATCAATGCTGCGAATTCCATTCGTCTTTGTTTTTAAACATTAGTCAGTGAAATTTTGTTTGAAAAAAGATTTAATTCGGTACGAAGTATACGACGCATAGATGTTCGTGAAATACCTACTTCCGCTGACGAACGTCGAATTGACTTCTGCGGACTGGCGCAATGATTTCATGAACCATATTTACGTATTGCACAGTTCTTGTGGATCGTCGCCTACCACTATTACCATGTTATCAGGTTTCAGACCAACAAAGACGCTAGGATCCCTCATGGCTGGTCTACCTAACCGGTTTGTAATTGTGTATTGCGCATGTCCTCCGTGGTGGCGGAGAGGACCTACAATTTTGTCTATATCCTTGCGCATATACAGATTCCAAAACTGGATCGCGTACTCGAAATGGGGTTTAACTAATGTTTATAAAGAGGAACAGTAATATCGCGCGATTTACACTCAAAATTCCTAGCTATAAAAGCTAGTACTTTGTTCGCCTTTGTGACCGCTGCTGTACTTTGTTTCGCTAATTTCAAATCACCAGTGACTATAACTCCTAAATCTTTTTCCTATCTTCGCTTGCCAACTCCTTCCCTGACACTATACGCAAAATTACTGTTACGCGAACCTTTATGTAAAATTTTTGCACTTATCGACGTTAAATCTCATTTGCCATGTGGACCGACCAATCCACGATTTATTTAGATCTTCCTGGATTTTGCCTCTATCTTTGTCGTTAATCGCCCTACCACCCAGCTTCGGTCATCCGCAAACTTTGAAACTGTCCTGACTAGGCCAACATCTAAATCGTTAATGTATATATAAGAAAAAGCAAGGAACCCAATACAGAACCCTGAGGAACGCCGCTCGCTACGTTAGCCCCAAGTAGATTCCGCCCTATCAACGACCACCCTCTGTTTCCTACGTCGCAACCACTCTTCTATCCAATTTATTTACTACACCCTGATCCTATGAGCCTTAGTTTTTTCAACGAGTCTTTTGTGCGGTACGGTGTCAAACGCTTTTTGAAAATCTAAATACGCTACAGCAACCGCCCGATGACTTTCGTAAACTTCAACCACGCTTTGGAAAAATTCTAAAAGATTAGTTAAGCAAGATTTGTTTCGCCTAAAACTGTGCTGCGTATTTCTAATCAAGTTATGTAATTCTAAGTGTTCGACTATACGATCACTAATTATCGATTCCAGTAGCTTACCTACAACAGATGTTACACTGATTGCCCTATAATTTCCCTCCGCACCTTTATTGCCTTTAAAAATAGGTGTTACATTTGCTAACTTGAAATTATCTGGTACGCACCCTCAGAAATAGACGCATTAAAAATCTTTGTTAGCGGCACAACAATGCTTGCTTTTAATTCGTTTAGTTGTATGGGATATATGGAATCCAGCCACGGTGATTTAAACATTTTCATTTTGCAAATATAGTGCATTACCTCCCTTTCACTAACCCCAATATCATCTCAAGTATTACCATTATCGAAAGGTATTTTGTCTATGACCGTAGGGATATTCGTTACATCTTCTATTGTAAAAACTGACGTAAAAAATTCGTTTAATAGAGTAGCCATTTGCTTGTTTTCAGAAACTAGCCTACAGTCAGAATTTCTAAATGGTCCCAACACCCTCTTTACCGGGTTCATGTTGTTAACGTATTGACAAAATCGCTTTGGGTTTTCTTTGCCGTCACGAGCTGTGGAAATTTCTAATTGCGCTTGGACTTTTTATTAAGCTTTTCTCTTCACGCCTTAAACATATATAGTTGTTTCGTAACCACAAATTGTCTTTATCGTACTTTTGTAGCCTACTCTTTATACGAGGGTAAGCTGAAAAGTAATGCCTCCGCTCAAATAAATTTTAAACGAGTTGAAGGATTTTAACGAAACAAAAGCAGATATGTACCTTAGAGTTTATTCTTCAAAACAATACATTTATTTTTCTATAAAATCACCCTCTACATCGATACATTTACGCCAACGATAAATTAGTTTTTGAAATCCATCCCGGTAAAACTCGGAGCTTCTTCTACGAAACCAAAATTTCACAGCGGCCTTAACTTCTTCGTCAGACTCATAGCCATTTCCACAAAGATGTTCTTTAAGTTTAGGAAAGAGGCAAAAATCGTATGGTGCTAAATCGGGGCTATAGAGTAGATGCGACAAGACGCTGAATTGCAGATCCTCAATTGCTTCTCGCGTTTGAACACTGGTGTGAGGCCGTGCGTTGTCATGGTGAACAATGACTGCGTTTTTGTGGGTGCGAACCTTCCTGATCCGTTTTTTCAACATCTTTCAGAGTTTCAACATAACCTGCGGAGTTCCAACGTCATTAAGATGAAGTCCATCACCGAGGAACAAGTCCCTCCTGTCATAGAAACTGTTCCAAAAATTTGCAAAATGCACTCCTTCCTGTTGGCAAAGAGACTTTAAGTTATTGTTAATATAGGTCGCCTTGCTGTAGAACTCCTTACGTTGGATAATTCGAGGAAGTATACCTGTTAAAATAATCGTATTAGTTTTTCCCTTTAGTCGCGCTAACAAGTCCCTGTACCTAGCCAACAGCTGTTCCGATCTATAATTTAAAACGTTATTATTACCGACATGAATAACAAATGTTGTGTCCTCAGAGGTTCCGTCTGTAAACGGATCAGCACTACTCGTTATATCCTCCACCCTTGCACCAGGGCAGCAGTAACGGCGCCTACGACGGGAGTTTCTTCCACAGAATTCCTCGAGCTGCCCTCAAACAATGGAATCACCAACGAGTCGTATTTCCGGTTTATCAGCGTCTTCGAAACCTAAAACAGAAAACTTATTGTTTGCTATTACTGATAGACAAGTCTTTGGCTGTCTCAATGGGGCTCCATTACGCACTCGAACGAAGGGTGGGGAACTTGGGGAAGAGAGAGGGCTATTAATACTATTTATAATTAGTAGAAACAGGCAGGAGGGGCCGTGACTGAAGAATAACTCCTCTTAGAAGGCCCAAGGGATTCTAGTTTCGCCGTCAGGAGCATCACCCTTTCTTCAAGCCTCACTCTGGCCTCCCTCTCACGCTGTAGCTCGTTCCTCAGCATTTCCATGTTCGAGCACCACCTGCAAACTAATTGATCATTATTATTAGCCAAAATAAACGCGTAAGCAGCAAACTTCCCTTCGCACCGACTGCAAGTACTTGACGGGGTGTCATGCTATTAACTAATTAAATTATTAGCGTTTGGAAATTAATAGTGAGTTAATAATAGTAATCTAATAACGACGTAAGTCTCCGGGAATAAGTAAAGAGCAATTAATAAATAAAACGTAGGTCTACCGCGTGCTTAGTTGTGACGTCACCAGCGGAAGCCCGCAAAAACGTTCTTGAAACGCAGAAGACAGGTTCTGTAACATAAATTTGTACTGAACGAATATATACGTAATTAAGCTGCCGACGAAGGTTCTGCAAAAGGAAAAGTATTAATAAAGAGGGATAAAAACAGCAACTTATCAGTCCGCTATTCGGCCAATTTTTGTTCCCACGGAGGATGACCACACCCTACTTGATGATCCTTAGCAAAGCAAAATCAACCTTGTTAGACCACGTTTTCTAAAAATTGGAATTTCACACCTCTCGAACAAAACAAAACAAAAGCCACATGCACTCGCCTTGGTGTAATTAAGTAAATATAATAATAAATAATAAAGTCAATAAATAAAATATATTCGTTTATGAATAATTAATGACACAAGGCAATTTAGTTAAGAAGCCACCAAACACTATTTTTTTAAAGATACTTCGACTGAAACTACTTATTCAATTGGTAACACTGGACACTCGATAAAACACGTCTGTTCACAAGGGAAAGACAGATCACTTCTCCAATGTTGATTGCTTACATTTCCTTTTGTTTCAAATTATCTAACAATTCGTGATATTGTCTTTCTGTCGAGTTTGATCTCTGCATCTATATTCTCTGCAAAAGTTCCGTTGCACCTGCGCCACAGAATTTGTCACATGAAAGCCCTCAACGACCTTGATTTTCTGTTTCAGCTGCAAACGCGTCATCACTTTAAGAGTTCAGCCATTTGTTCTGTGTAGGCTAGGTCCTTAAGGAGGCTTAGTCAAAGCTTGTAATGATAGGGTTGTATAAACTCCTTCGCAACATATAAAGTCATATGACGGAGGGGACCCACTACTTTACGTCGGATCCGAACCACGGGTTGCTACATAGTTTGGACGCAGAGGACGGTCTCCCATCCAACTAATTTCCAACCTAATGTCGCTTAACTTCGCTGATCAACTGGAAACGGTGTTACAACATTCGCTACGACGTAGCCCTAGTCAAGACTTAGCTTTCCTTAAAGACTATAGCCTTGTAAGGCCTTCTATGGCCTTACTAGGCTATACTCTACTGGTAGCAGTATCGTCTTTTTCTAATTTTGTAGAAATAACGAAAAGTTATTGCTTCAAGTATGAAATGGTGAAAGAACAGTTTTAATATTAGAAATGTATCGGTATGTGAGGAAAAAACCGACTCTCTACCTTTCTGAAGAAGAAACACCAACAATAAAATATGCATCCATTATAAAATAACGGACAAATAAAAATAGAGACATTTTTCTTGGGACACGCTATATATATATATATATATATATATATATATATATATAATTGTGTGTGTGTAACTGGCAATTTTGTTCACGCCATTCCATCATTTAACTGTCTGAATTCTGCATTTCGAATTCAAACGTAATACATTTTTCAAAATTGTACAATATCTAGAAAACAGAAGTATACCGCAGTTGATACAAGGCAATATTTTACTTTTTATTCAAATGGAAAATGCTCGTGTTGCTTCATTAAAATTATACCACAGATTTATTTTTATTGCGCAACATCCCCACGGAATCGTAAAGTTATATAGGATGCTCTCCATGATTCTACTCGGTGAATTCTTTACAAAATTTTTGGTGTTTTGTAAAGTTAACAGACACATCCAAAATGTGCCATTTTTTCTGGTATAAATTATTCTTAAGATTGTAATTTTTAGGCGAGAAAAAATTCTTATTGAAACGTTATTTAAGATGAATATTCTAGAATTATAAGATGGGTCATACCCAGAAATCTGGATGCTTTCTGAGGCAAATTGCGAACTGTATCTTTTGAGTTTTTTTTAGAAGAAAATCTTGGATTAGTTACGAGATGAATACCAAAATTATTTATTATTTAACCTCATAAACGATTCGTTTTCAAAAGCGGTTTTTCTTTGCTAGGAAATGACGGTTCCAAAAAATTAAATCTATACCTTTAAATTAACCTACGTAAGTTACTTTAACCTGACCCCCAAGACTGCCATACGAAACTGTTCTCATAACCATGACGAAGATACGCTTGAATATTATTTACGATATGCGTCTACATGTTCTTGGGTACGTTGTGCCCTATATCGTAACATCGCTTCCTGTCGATCAGCGAAGTTAAGCGACAATGGGTCTGGGTATTAGTTGGATGGGAGACCGTCCTCTACGTCTATGTAGCGACCCGTGGTTCAGATTGCACGTAAAGCTGTAGGTACCCTCCGTCATGTCCTTAGATCAGTGGTTCTCAACCTTTTCTATACCAACGCCCCTTTACCAATTATTAGACCTCTCAACGCCCCCCCACCAGGAAAATTCAATTCTTAAGTCTTGGAATGTTGAATACGGTCATGCAAATCTTCCCTGGAAATGAAACAACAGTTTAACATAACATGAAAGAATTTTATTCAAACAAACAAAAACGCAGTAACGTAAAATTAAAAACAATGTGCCACACAAAAATAATACAAAAATACTAGTGAGAGCCTTGCGCTTGGTGTTTTCCAGCCAATATCTTCACTGAAGGTTGGATAGAAGTCAGGTTCAACCTCAGTGCACCTGAGGCTGTTATATTAAACCTGTTACGATATTTGGACTGCATGTAAAGGACATGGCTGAAACCCTGTTCCACTAAATATGAGGTAGGGAATGCCAAGAGAAGAAGACGAGTTTTTTCCAAAGAAACTGGATAACGTTGCCATGTGTTGCCCACATACCACGCCAGCCAGAGGTGCGGAAGGTTACCTGGGCCTCATCGTCATTTTGTACATCAACAAGCTCCTCCTGGATCTCAACTTCAAATTTCGTAACATCTGATTTGAAGGGCTGTACCACCCAGTCAGGGACGTCAAGCTTTTGAAGACCGCTGAATCGGATTTCCATGTCAGCCTTCATCATCTTTAAGTGGTCGATGTAACGGAGTAGATGTTCATCAGTCAGTTTCTCGGACACCTGTGAATAAATTCAATAAAAGCACATTAAAAAACAAGTAGTTTTTAAATAAAAATTTCTGAAATTTATTAAAAAGTAAGTATTTAGTAAAATCAATTACCTTCATCAATTTGGGAAAATGAGCCAGCTTCCTGGTATATGTTCAGCTTGGCGATGAAGCTGCAAATTACAGATTTGCAGTGAATCAGCGTCACTTCATTTCCTTGTAATTTAATGCTGATCTCATTCATTTTTTCAAAGATGTCTGCCAGGTAGAAAATATCGCATTGACTAAACAACACTTGTTCCTTGAGAGTTGCATCAGTATCCTCAAAAAACTCTAAAACTGTGCTGAACAACTCACACAAACGGGAAAGACAATTACCTTTCGAGAGCCAGCGCACCTCGGTGTGAAGTAGCAGACGCTCAAAAATTTCATCATTGTCCCCACAGAGTTGTCTGAACACTCGGTCATTCAGTGCATTGGCCTTTATCTTGTTGATGGCCTTAACTGCCACACTCAGTGACTCGTGGAGAGGAGGGCTGATTTTTTTCGCCACTAGATTATGACGGTGCAGCACGCAATGGACTGTCAAAATGTGTGGAGCCCACTTTTTCAATAGAGTAGTGAAACCACGGTACCGTCCAACCATGGATGGAGCCCCATCGGTGGCACATGCAATGATGTTGGCAGCTGGAATAGAATTGCAACTCAAGTATTCTTCAACTGCATTAAATATGGTCTGCCCTTTAGTGTCGGTTTCCAAATACTTGGAGAACAAAAACTCTTCGGAAATTTCACCAGATGACAGATAACGAACATAGGTCATCAGCAAAACGTTATTATCTGAGACAGTTGCCTCGTCAGCCTGAGAGTGAACGGATTTTCTCGCAGAATGGCACACAACTGCTCCTCACTATCCAATGCCATTTCATTGATTCTCCTTGACACAGTGTCATTGCTGAGGGGGATGGATTTTAGAACCTGCGAAGGGTCACATTCCATAACAGTGCAAATAGCTTCTTTAATAGCAGGAAGAATCAGCTTTTCTCCAACTGTGAATGGCATTCCACATTTGGCAATAAGGAGAGAGATATTATATGAGGCAACTAAGCCCTTCTCAGTTTGGTTTACGTTCTTTTTGAATATGCTACTGATTGTGCTTCTGGCATGTCTTTCTTTGAGGTCTTTAAAGAATGCAAGGTCTTTGTCAGTTTTATCAGGATGGATTTTAATTATGTGCTCCTTCAGGCGTGAGGGTTTCATGGCCTCGTTAGAGAATACTTGCTCACACAGTAAACACATAGGAAGCCGTTGATTCGTAGGAGAAGGTACGAAGCCATAGCTGAGATATTCAACATTATACTGACGACACTTTTTCTTGCCTTGTGACATTGCGAAAACTGTAAAACATTCAGAAATTTTATTTTTAGTTAAGTTAGCCATTAGCGTAAGAAATGTTTTTATTTGTATGCATAAAATAAGTTTTATGGTAAACTAGCCTAAATTATACTTCTGCGAGCTGAATATTTTGCTATATCTTTAACAAAATGGAATCATGTTTGCTGTATTAATGTATTTAAATGTTTTTCCTAGCAAGGATGTTACTAACAACTATACTAGACTATATACTAGACAACTATACTAGACAACTATTTAAATGTCAGTTGACTAATAGAAGACGGCTTTAGTAAAATTACAAAAGCACTTACCGAAAAAATGGCGTCTACTCACTTCCAATAATTCACAATAAATGACATAATTACTTAAGAGCCATCTATTGAGAGAATGTTGAACTTGACATAGTGACAATTCTCCCAGTAGATGGCGCTTGAGAAATTACATCAGCTGAGTGGATTCCATATTTTTCGGTAAGTGCTTTTGCAATTTTGCTAAATTAAAAGGTTCTAGTAACCTTGTTTCAGCCACTTAATTTCATTCAAACATTCAAATTTAATGTAGATTCCAGAACTGTGTAGATGAAATTCATTGAAACATATGAACGCCCCCCATTAGCTGACTAACGCCCCCTTTTCAACTAACCAGCTTCTAACGCCCCCCGACACCCAGTGAACGCCCCCTGGGGGGCGGTACTGCCCCCGTTGAGAACCACTGCCTTAGATGCTGCGAAGGAGGTTAAACAATCAACATTACAATATATATATATCATCAATGAATGCAAGGCGTACTCGTTCATCGTCATAAATTAGAAATTAACTTCCTAGACATGAATCTTCTGAAATATTTTGTTGTTTTGGGGTTGTTTAACCCTTTAAGCCCTGAATTTTTTGTAGGGTTAAGTTATGAATGCGTGTATTTGAAATGTTAGCAATTTGTACCTTTCGTCCTTAAAGAGTTAATCTCATTGACATGTAATGAAAGGAACCTACATCTTTACCCGTGATCCAAACCACGGATCATCATCATCCATCGAACAACTGAACATACCGGACGTCGTTTTGCCTTGCTGATTTAATGGGAAGCGATGTTACGGCATCGTCACGGTATAACCCTTATACAATAGACAGAGCTGGGCATTTGCGGCATATTTTGCGGTACTGCGGTACTGCGGTACTACCAAACTACCAAACCGGCACCAAACCGGTACGCGGAAATTTGAATGCGGTAGCGGTACTGCGGTACTTTCAGCGATCCTTTGCGGTACTGCGTTATGCGGTTCCGGTTTGCGGTAGTACCGCAGTACCGCAAAATATGCCGCAAATGCCCAGCTCTGCAATAGTAACCAAGAAGTTTATAGGGTTTGACATAATTTGTTGAAATTGAACTGTTGGACATTAAAATACAGACTTTTACATACAATTAATGCTTCTAAATGGAAAAGTGTTTATTTAAATAACTTATTTGTATTTGAGGATAACTGATTTAGATTGACGTTCAAGTATTTTTTTAATTGAAATAAATAATAAATAAATTTGTATATATATAATATATTGACAACTGGCTCAGAATAATTCCAGAAGAGCCGGGTGTACCTGTCTATTTGAGATGGAGAATTCAAGAAAGCAATGCTCTCTTACGTCAAGTCAGATCTAGAGGTGGGGCCACCAGCCTAACCTTCGCTTGAAGTGAGACCGACGCGCAGAACAACTGTAAGGTTGAAAGGTATATAAGGGGTTCCAAAAAACCTTAGCCCCCCCCCCCCATTTGCAGCTTACATGTTTACTTATATCGAAATAGTTTTTAGTGATTATAAAAATTTATAAAATTCTTTATTTATTGTAGGTATTAAAATTACTCTAGCTGATAAAGTGATAATATAATGGCTTCTCAATTAATTGGTGATTCGGAGAGGCAACGTGTGATAGATCGCATACGAGCAATAACATTTCGGGAAGCTCGTGATGCTGGAGCCACCTTTATAACACGTTCATGGGTTGCCAAAAAGTTGCGAAGAAGTGAGGACTTCGTCAAAAGAAATTGGAATAAAACTTTGGATGAATATGAAATGGATAAAACCAAATCTGGGCGCCCAAATTTGCCACACTCTCAGGAAACAAAGGATATCATTGAAAGCGGTACGGTACGCGTAAGCGGAAAAACAGCTGTGCTAAACTTTCTAGAGAGATCGAAGTGTTGAGAGGAAAGATCGTTAGTGGTGAGATCATTCGACTGTACCGTCATAGGCAAGGTTTAAAGCCTTGGCATGAACTTCCAAAGCCAAGAAAAACTCAACTTAACATCGACGACAGACTGTGGTTTGCCCATTATCTTGAAGATTGGGATGTGGATGATTTCATGCATTTAGCTGTCTCCGATGAATTTTTTGTTTACGTAACACGTCGGCCTAACTAACAAAATGATCGAGTGTGGGCCACAACACCAGATGAAATCGATGACAATGAACATTATCGCGAATTATTAAAAAGTCCAGACTGTGTTGGTGTGTTTGTTTTGTTCACTGCAAAGAAGCTCATGTGGGTGCTGAAGCCAAATGGTCAGAGTTGGGATGGACAGTATTTTCGTGATATTATTCTATCCCAGCATGTCATTCCTTTTTTAAGAAACCCAAACAATGTCGATCAGGTCACACTTCTGCACGATAAGGCCCTCTGCTTTAAGGCATTAGCCACTCAACAGTTGTTGCGGAACCATGAGATCTATTTCTTTGGAAATGAAGAATGGCCAGGAAATTCTCCTCACCTGAACGTCTGTGAGCACACTGGATCAGTTATAAAGGACAAGGTTGAATGTCTCTTGTTTCAAGAACCTGCAGCAAATCGATTTTCGAAGGATACAATGACGCAACACATTGAAACTGTTTTAGCAAATTTGCGTAACGATCAAGATCTATTCACGTCACTTTTGGCAAGCTACCCAAAGCGAATTCAGGCTGTCTTGGAAGCCAATGGCGGGAAGTCTGTCAAAAAAAAACTAAGCCAAATTCAAACCTTTATTAAAACAAAACTATTTATTTAATTATGTTGAATTTTTTACACAAAGTATAGGTAATCGCCTATTATCCTTTAAATTTTTATGACGATATCTTCAGAATTGTTAATTTTATTAATAATTAACTAAAAAGTGAGATTCTCCTACTTAACATGAAATTTTTTTTTTTTTACGATATACTGTAGATAATTTTTAGTTTAATAAAATTAAAAGAACTGTTCAATATGATTCCCTTGCATTCCTATCACTTTTTTTAATCTTGGTCTGAATTCGTCTATTGCTCGATTTATTTGCTCTTGGGGGAGCTCTGCCCATTTTGCGATAATCAACTCACGCAAATGATTGACATCCCTTATTCTGTTCCTATACACTCTCTCTGCCAAGTTTTCCCACATTCCGTAGTCTACAGGGTTTAGGTCAGGGCTGTTAGGTGGCCAATTATTCGGTTCCAGAAATTCAGGCACATTCTTTTTCAAATATTCGATGGTTGTTTTGGCAGTATGTGATGTTGCACCATCTTGTTGAAAAATAAAGTAACCTTGACTAGCCAAGTTTCTCATTTCTGGAAGCATTTTCTCAAGCAGGGTATTTGAATAATATTGAGCATTAATTTTCACTTCTGGCTCAATAAAAAATATTGAAGTTTTCCCAACTTGGACACGCCAACAGAAACCATGACGCTAGAAGAAAAGTGACTCCTTGTTGCGTAGTCTTTCATCTTGGATTTCATTTTTCCTCGCAACATCAGAATAAACCCGGTCATTCTGTGAGTTTCTTGGTGGCTCTACCGTAAAACGTTTTTCATCCGTAAAAAATGTCTTGGAAAGTTTATCTTCTGTTATTATACGTAAAATACGTTTGGATTTCTGAAATCTTTTCTGACAGTTTACTTCTGACAATCTTTGTCCATGCACTCTTTTAAATGGTTTAAATTGCAGCTCAGATTTAATAATCCTTCTTACGCTTGATTCTGATATTTCTAGTTCTTTTGATATTTGAGCAGGTGTCATGTGGCTACCAGGTCGATCCTCTTGACTAAGGATACGTTGCTCCACTTTCTGAATATTTTCATCTACTCTAACTGATTTTGGTCGCCCACTACCAACCTTCCTTTCAATGCTTCCTGTTTCATCGATAGTTCTCAATAAGTAATCTAAACCCGATCTAGTCCATCCTTTATAATAGAATTCAGAAAGTAATTTCCTTGCACTATAACCTTTTTCAACTCTATAATGCTTTATAATTATTTTATCTTCATGTGAGAATGGCATATTTAGAGGTATTCACGAAAAATTTTAAATCTAAACAAATTCTGAAAAAGAGAAAAAAGAAGATATTACATAAGAAAAACCGAAATTTTCGCAACATGTAGAAATAACCGCATAACTCCTAAAATATTTAAAATAAAATTATAAAATTATCACAGATTATTTATGAGCCTTTTATTTATTTAGTGTAAAAAAATATTTGAAATCTCTATCAAATTGTGCATTTTATAGAGATTTCAAATTGGCTTAGTTTTTTTTGACAGACCCTGTGTATATATATATATAATGTATATATATATATATATATATACCTACTGTGTGTGTATGTATTACAGTCGGAAAAGAGAAGATTGCAAATGTTGCGTGAATTTGCAAGTTCATGATCGGAGATTTACAGCTATAAAGAGGAAGTTTAGTGAAGTAATAAAGGTTTTATTGATGTTTTAGAAACTCATGACTTTCATTAAACGTCCTACTTCTTGGTGTGTTACATTTGCAACAGTGTACCCCTTCCCATTTCTCCCTTCCCATTACCATTACCACTTTACCCTAATGGTTGCCATGGCAATTAGAAGAACAACGATAAGAGCATTCCAGCTTCTTAACTCGTAACCTAACCTAACATATTTAACAAAAATTGGTAACTTTTCAAGTTCTCTTCTTAATGCTTGGGCAATTTTCATCCATAAAAGAGAGAAAATCTTTTTAAAACTTTCTTCCTGTTTGAAATGTTTATGTATTAATTTACATAAAAATATTTTCACAAACGTAAACAATTTTTGTTTAACGCGTGTCTTCGTTTGAATTATTTTCAAAGCAGTTTGTAAGCATACTACTACTAAACGCTTTCAGTACCAGTGGGACTGTAATGTCCCATCGGAAATAAGACTGTAAATCGTACTAAAATGGAGGTTTTCTACAGATGTTTCTTCGTGTTCATTTTAGGTTTAGTTTAGTTGTGGGAAAAGGAATTCAAAATGTGGGTAATGTAAATGTCTAAAATATTTGGTTTTCGGTAACAATAAATCTTCTTTTTTGTTTAAAGGGAAAGTGTTCGTCAACGAAAGGGTTAAATAATTTTTTTTACATTTTTCGAGAGTAGTGAGATACTATTCACCTGCTCTGAACTACGGAAGTCTTAAATGCAGCTTTAATCAAGTATTTTTTTTATTTTTTGAAGAATTATTTTTGTTTCTGATAGAAAGCGATTGGAATGGTTTGTTGGTTGGTTGTCGCATTACACTTTCACAGCTTCCTGTATTAGCTATCTATTTATCTATGAATCTATCATTATATTCTCTCCTCCAACGAATCCCGCAAATGAAGCGGGATGCGACAGAGGGGTCGACCGCAGATCGATTCTGAACCGTCGTTCAAACCCTCATAAAATAAGTATATTATTAAGTATATCATACCTTCAACTAAAAATCAGTTGTATAGCACACTATCCAGTGGCAAGGGCAGATCAGTTGCTATACAATGGTCTCCTGCTTCTCGAATTGTTTGAACAAGTTTTGCTGAATCGATCGAGGGGAATATACCGGGTGTGTATAAAGTAACGCGAGTGAACATGGACGAGTAATATTTAATACACGTACTGATAACAACATAACAACTATATAGTCGATAATAAGGTTTATAAGAGGTGTTGAAAATGTTTATAAGAGTTAAAAAACAAGTTAAAACTAGTTTAAACAAGTTCAAATCGGATTTGTCTCTTCACTTGCGTTACTTTATACACACCCTGTATTTTGGTTTATTCATGTAATCAGTCTATATATGCTGAAAACTCAATCGTTTGTTGTTGTTTCCATTCGTAAACAAGACAAGTTCTAAAACTTACAACCTACAAATGAACAAAATTGTATAATAATAATAATAATAATAATAATAATAATACTCTCATCAAGGATTTACAGTTGCACTAAAAAAATTCTTTATTTAACATAAACAAAAGCTTCGTTTGAATTTTAGACTAATGAAGCAGTAATCAAAATTATGAGGTCCAGTTTTGTTAAAGTTGAACTAAATAATTGATGTTACTTCAAAATAAATTTGGTTAGATTAAACACACACAAGTTTTCAATTACCTTAAATTAATAATACTGTTCAACAAAGTTTTCCAGGCCCCACTACAACTTACACATGTCACCATACACAAAGACATAGACACAATAGGTCCATGAGACACATACAGAAGCATAATACTAGCATATTATAGTACAACGTAGATGGCCTCACAAACAAAATCATGCAGCTTAGGGAATTCGTACACAAACAAAACATTCACGTAGCACTTATACAAGAAACAAAACTAGAACGCGCACACAAAACGCCCACCATCCCTGACTTCACGGCGATCCGTGAAGATCGTACTGGGGGTCACGGGGGTGGATTTATTACTTACATACGAAGAGCATTAGCTACAATGATGCCACCCAAAACATTACAGACACAATCCAAGCAGATAACACGATAGAAATACAGGCAGTGAACATTAAAACTCAATCCACAATACACAATCTGGCCTCTCTCACTAATGTCATCTTAGGAGGAGACTTCAACGCTAAAGACACTAGTTGGTATCTGCACAACCAAAACAACACCACAGGCGCCAACATAGCCACACAACTAAACAGCCTTTTCATTCTTAACAACATAGAAGAACATACACACATACCACATCAAGCAGGATACTCAAACTCCTCCCCAGACATAACGTTCTCTTCCTCCTAACTAGCGACACACACACACTGGAGAACAGAAAAACAACTGTCATCAGACCACCTGCCCATCATCATTACAACACATTCTACACTCTGCCCCAACAGCCTTAGGCACACTTACAGAAATTACAAGAAAGCTGATTGGGAACAGTTCAAAACACAGACTGAGGAACAATTCACCACATTAAACAGCACACCCATCATAAACATCAATACAACACTCAAGACATTTAATCAGATCATCAATAATGCAAACAAATACATACCAAGGGCAACATTAGGAAATAAAACCCAAATTACACTAGAGAAATAGCGCACCTCATAAGGCAACGTAACAACCTCAAACATAACACAAACACCACACACACAAGCCATAAAACAACAGATACAACAGCTTAACACAGAAATAAACAACAAACTTAAAGAAAAACAAACGGAAACATTTAGGGAATTTATAACAACACTAAACCACTCCACAGATACATCCAGGCTATACAAGACTATAAACAACATTACCCACTCTAACAGCGGCATTCACACCTCACACGCGGCTATCTGTCGCAGCCAAAATAATATCCCAACATGTACACAACAAGCTAACATTCTAGTTAATCACTACGCAAAGATAAGTCACTTAAACAGAGACAACAACCAGAAACAAGCAGACAAACAAACAGCCAGACACAAGAAAACCTAGACTGGACACGACCATTACACCCTTCAGTACAGACCAGACCACCAAGATCATCAAAAACATTAAGAATTCGAAGGCTACTGGACCAGACAACATATCTAACATACACCTTAAACACTTGGGCCCACAGGAAATACTAGCTCTCACAAACATCAGCACATATTCTTACCAACACTGTATTATTCCTGACATATGGAAACAAGGTAAAATTATTACACTACTCAAACCAAACAAAAATCCAACAGAACCAGCTTCCTATAGACCCATTACTTTACTATGCACACCTTCCAAAGTAACAAAGTCTAATTTTACAAATCACCAACCCACACATACCACTATCGCCTACTCAACATGGATTCAGACCTCACCACTCAACCACGACATTACTCACTAACTAAACCACACGCAGCACATCATGGATGGCATCAACTCCAGACGACCAGCTCAACATACACTATTATCAACAACAGACATTAGTAAAGCATTTGATGCTCTCCCCCGTTTCTCTCTCATAAACAAAATACTCAACACAAACATGCACAATAACACCAAAAGGCGGTTGAGCAACTATCTTTCAGGAAGATAATCACATGTCACATTTAATGGCAAGTCATCCAAAAACAAACTTTTTCCAAACCGGGTCCCTCAAGGCTCTCTTCTCTCACCAACACTCTTCAACTTATACATGCATGAAATTCCAACACCCATAGATAACAAGCTTACCTTATCATATTCAGATGACATCACTCTAACATCCACCCACAACAACATCGACACCGCTACAAATAACCTACAAACATATATAAACAGTATACAAGACTGGCTCACACACAATAGGCTCAAAGTAGCGCTCACAAAATCAAGCAACACAAAAGAACACCAGATAACTCCACAGCTTACACTAAGCAACACCAAAATTCTACACACTCACAGGACCAAAATACTTGGGGTCACATACAACACATCATTATCTTTTGCAAACCGCATTCAGGACATTAAAAACAAATGTACGTCAAGACTTAACACGCTTAGGGTACTAACAGGTACAAACTTTGGACACCAGCAGGAAACAACATCACTCATATATACAAACAATATATTCGCTCAGTTATGGACTATGCTAGCCCATGCTGGGCACCCATTATCTCAAACACACACATAAACACCTTACAGACAATACAAAACAACGCACTTCGTATCATTACAGGATGTACTTAACAACACCAATAGAACACCTGCACACAGAAACAAAAATGCTGAAAGTTAGGGAACATTTAGATATGAGGGGAACACAATTCATGGCAGCAGCGACAACTAACCCACAACACCCTTGTCACTACATGTACAATCATGCACCAACACCTCGCACCATCCAAATAAAATCCAAATAAATCCTTTGTTGTAATTAAATAGTATTTTGAGTGTGATTAAAGGGAGTGATGTGTTCTTTGACTTTTTCAAAACTTGTTGATACGAAATACAACAAGAATCATTTCTGTCAATTGAGGGGTCCCGCGTGTTAAGATACCTAAGCGCCAAAATTAAAATTCGCCAGAAATAGCCTCCAAAGTTCAGCAATATTCTCGCAATAGTATCTCTGTTATTAATTGAGATAGAACGTTCATTTTTGGCTAAATTAGAGTTCTAAGTATGCTAATGAAGATGTTGATGAGTTTTTGGAATAGATTTTCATATTTTATATTTTTTATATATATTTTTAAATTTTTTTATTTTCTTATTATGCCGAAATTTGGGTGAACGTTTGGCTGGCGATAGAGGTGAAAAAAGTAGTTCGCTTCATAAGGTTTTCAACCATACTTCTAGTGTCGTAAGCAAGGCTGTGGAGTCGGAGTCGTGGAGTCGGTCAATTTTGAGTGGAGTGGAGTCGAGTGGAGTCGAGTCGAGTCGAGTCGAGTCGGAAGTGCATAGTTGGGTGGAGTCGGAGTCGGTGCAAATCCTTCAACTATAACCATAGCAGCCTAGGCCTAGGCCTAGCTCAATTTTATGAATAAAATAGATTTAACCTAATGTTTTAATATATAATATAATATATAAATAATATATAATATATAATATATAAATATAAATAATATAAATATAGTTGCTTATAATTAATAAGGATTATAATTAATTAATTAACATAATTAATAAAAGGAAATTTAAAAATTTTGTACTAGCAACCCTAAATCTTTTTCAGATTTTTAGATTTCAATTTGATAAGTAATGATAGCGTAATGTCACATCAAAAGTATAAATCTGCTTTTTGAATATTTTTCACTCACTGCTGATGGAAAATATTACGTATTACGGATGTTTATAATAATACAAAAACATCTTATTAATTTGCTAAACCAATAATAATCTTATTTTGTTTAAGCTTCAATCAGTTTGTATTTTGGGATTTATTGTAATTTTTGAATAAAGAGAAAAAAAGCCATTAAGGCATAGTTACAGCCACTAAGTAACTGATGAGTCATGTGGTGGTGACGAAATGCCTTGTTTATGAATCTCCATTGGCCTAATAAAGCTAATCGTAATCAATTTGGCATTAACATTCCATCGGAGTCGGAGTCGTAATTATACAAGTCAGATTTCTGGAGTCGGAGTCGGAATATTAAAATTTATGGAGTCGGAGTTGGAGTCGGCAAATTTTATCACCGACTCCACAGCCCTGGTCGTAAGGTCATTATAACCCAAACCACGCGATAGAGGAAGGGTGAAAATAGTGATATCCATCAAAATCACGTTTTCGCCTGTGGTGGCGCTTTGGTATCTTAAAACGCGCGACCCCTCATTTAAGTTTTGTACTGAAGGACTGAGGAATTTACTTGAAATTGTCAAAAAAGTATAATAGGTGGTACTAAAATAAATAACTTAATTTACATTAATGAACAAATGTTGTTAAAGCTTTTAATGAAAGAATTTAATTTGTTAAATATAAACAAAAAGTTAAAAAAATAATTTTGGTAAAGCACAAATTACAGAATCAGCTCGTTTCCAAATTCGGAGTTGCAAAGAGCAGAGTGACGTAGTTTTGATATTAAAGGGCATAAATATTAATTTACTGTATGACATACAACAGTTTAAGTTTACGCATTACTCGTTATTATTAAGTATTAGTACTAATTCTTAAAGTGAAGTAGACATGACGAAGCTGTATTTTATATAACGAATGTTCTAGAGCTCATTTGATATATACAGTATGATGATAATGATAAGTTAATGATGATAATGGTAAGCTTTATTGGCAGGATAAAATCCCATAACAGTACAATATTCTTGAAGGTAATAAGCGGTAAGATAAATCAAACAATAATACATTTAAAAACAAACAAAACTAAAATTTATGACAAAAGGAGATAAATATAAGATACGTACTGAAACAAGTAATAAAAAATAAAAATAATGCTGTTTATTGGCAGGAGATAGATCCCCCCCTTCAAAAAAAAAAAGTACAGTATCCATCAAGGCAATCAACGATACAAGTAATTAAACACTAACTTTCATAAATTATACATATATATATATATACTATATATCCATGGCGTACAAAGCGTCGCAGGTGTGGAATTTTGCCATGTGGGGGAAGGAGGCGCTAGTCTACCAGGACGGCTGTGTGAATACATGTGTATGGCTTACTGTATGCATTTTCACCTTTTTCATTAACTCAGTATGTACTTTACATCCGCGTTGTTTTCTGCCTTCTCTCCCCAAATCCTTGGGAAATGAGATTTTTTATAGTGTATATTCACTGTATAATATACGAGGGTCGGTACGAAAGTAATGCCTCTTATTTTGCAGTTCGTAAATACAATAAGAGGCAGCACTTTCGTACCGCCATTCGTGTATATATATATATATATATATATATATATATATATATATATATATATATATATATATATAAGTGGTGGACTAGATATCCGCATCATTTTTAACATTCGCATCCGCACTTCTGACTGTGGACATTATGCGGATATTACCTCTGATAAATTATGCAATTTACAATAAAATTAGCTTATAAAGTAGCTTATAAGGCCCCAGTCATGCACATTTCATGTAAAGTATTAATTATTAATGAACAAACAAATATATAAACCTCAAAAAGTCAAAATATAAATACCTGGTAAGTGACAGTAAATATAATAATCACCGTCACTGGTAACACAGAAAATTGAATGAAACTTGTTTCATTCAATTTTCTGTTGCTGAAACTCTTGAGAAAGTTATTATTTTTATCATAATGAAAACATTAATATTAATTTTAATTCTTATGCATTGCCTCCCATAATAGTAATATCACGAAATTTGAAAAATTATGTCAGATATTCATAATTCTATATTATCATATATTGATAGATTAACTAAATATCCGCATCCGTGGATATTGAAATAAAAAATCCGCATCCGCATATGTTGAAAAACTGACATCCGGTCCACCACTAATATATATATATATATATATATAGCTCTTATAATACAGAAATAGTGACAAAAACTAACTTCCCGAAGCCTTTGGTACTATGATGTATAAAATGTCAATACAGAAAGTGGACTATAAAAAGAGAGAAGGGTAGGTGGGAGTGGGGTAAGTTTCTTAACCTTTCGTACAATAAACTATTCAGGATGCTACAAGGATTGCCATCAAGACATCCGGCATCACAAGTGCCAGACAGCTTGATAGTGCCTGCTTCTTTATATCATTCTATAGCACGGGTCAGGCACAATTTCTAAACTTTATGCAGAGTTCAAAATATATCAGTCTCGCCTTATGACCTCACAACAAAGGGTAACATGGCAAGGAAACGTATTTCTGCAAGGTGTGACACCATTTGCCTGGATATGTTTATCATATCTTATTTTTATTTCATTGTAACCATGGTTTTTCTTTCTTTTATTTTGTTACTTTATTTCTCATGATGCCTCAATAATCCTGCCTTTGGAAGTTCTCATACGCGCTCCAAATATGCCGTGGAATTCCCCTCAAAATTTTTTTTAATTTTCTTTGTTCCATACATACAGTGTGTGTGTGTATATATATATATATTTGTGTGTGTGTGGTATATATATATATATATATATAATTTGTGTGTGTGGAAGAGAGAGAGAGAGAGAGAGAGAGAGCACATGCTAATGGCTGCCAATTACCAGTTTATTGGTCTAATATTCTGAAGTATAATTTTGATAGGGTACAGAGATAATTAATGAAATTGTCAATTAGTTTGTAAAGGGGGTCACCAGATGTTTCCGTACCAAATAAATGAATACAGGAAAATTCACCCACGACAAATCACCGACAATTAATTCACCGACGGACAATTCATCGACAAACAATTTACCGATGAACAATTCACCACTAACTATAATTCGTCGCATAATAATTCGGTGAATAAATATGATCTAAGTCGTAAGCAATTGATTTATTAAGTTTTTTTTACAGAAATATACAAATTTTAAAATTTTATTCAAGGGTTATAAAAATTTATTTAACATTTAAAAGCACTCTAAAAGGAGATGTTGTGAGCTATTCCTCTTAAGAAAGAAATGATACACTGGTTTGTCTCGTAATTTTGAACAAGTCATTCTTTCGGCATAATCGCGATATTTTCTTCTCTTTTTAGGAGGCTCTTGGCCTCCTATACATATACTGTTCAATTTTGGCTTCATTTAACGTTTGCTCCAGTTTAATGCATTCTATAAATTTCCAAATGTTCGGATGATAGGCAGTCAGCTGCTCTTCAAACGCCCTATGCCACCCTTCGACATTATTGTTTGTCTTCGGCAAGTTATGCAAGACAGCCTCGTAAACGTTCCACATTTCGTGTTGAAATTGAGGGGGTCGACGTCTGTGCCTCCGATCTGGACGTCCTATCCAAGTGTCTTCGAAATAGTCCACGACTTCTTGCGCCTCAGGAGGAAAAATGTCGTTATCACACAATGTTTCAAATGCCTCAATGACTCTATGCGTAGGCACAAATGCTAATGCAGAAAGCATACGCAGACTTAAAGCAAATTCTGCATCCATTTCATACCTTTGCTTTAAGCCATGTGCTTGAATTGTACGCATGACACATTGGGAAAAGTGGAAAAAGCAGCCTCGCTGCTTGGTGTTGGGAAAAACATGCTTACAAGCTTTAATCATTGCTTTCTCATAATCTGTCGTTATTGATAATGGGGTCGATGAAGGCTCAAAGTTCTTTATCTTTTCCAAAAAAGTCCTATAGGTTTCCTCTGATTTGTCTGGTAGCAACGCATACACGAATGGAATTGAAAGGTTTTCTTCTAAGCCATGCAGTGTGTACAATTGGTAGAATAATAAAGGCGCTGCTTTAAATGTTCCGTCGGCGTTCCAGTGTTTGCTTTTAAATAACAATTGGAGATTTCGTTTTGTGGCAAAGACTATAATGCGGTTTTCAATATTCCCTGAATCAAAATATAAAAAATCTTCTCCATTGGGCAATTTTGTATAATCCAGAGGAAAATTTATGTTTTTGCGATGAGGTGGAAGGGCCGGTCCAGAGGTTTTTTTGCATCTAATGTTTCTCATTGTCCTTTTCATGTTTTCTGTACTTGGAAGTTTTCCAACTGCTGCTTGACTGCATCCAGCAAAAACATCAGATAATATCATATGAGGGGAGTAAGTTGTTTTTTTACTTTTCTCACGAACCTTCTCACAAATTCTTGATGCTTCAACACTCGCCGCATCTGCAGTGTGACTGTGCCCTTTCGAATGCTTAATTATATCATCACCATCCGTAGTCACTCGAGCCCGACACTTAGTTTTCCGATAATGCTCACATTTCCAATGTATTTTCTCTTTTTTGCTTTTCTTTGTACAGGGTGTCCCTAAAGTCTGGACACATAGGAAATATCACTAACTATAACTAACTATATGTTATTATTATTATTATTATTATTATTATTATTATCTTAAATTCATGCAACTGAGGCCTAAGGTAGGCCCACATCGAATCAGCAACCCTGAGGTAGGACCAAATAGGACCTCCAAGTCCATAAGTTATGGACTTGGAGGTCCATAACTTATGGACTTGGAGGTCCTATTTGGTCCTACCTCAGGTTGCTGATTCGATGTGGGCCTACCTTAGGCCTCAGTTGCATGAATTTAAGATAATAATAATAATAATAATAATAATAATAACATATAGTTAGTTATAGTTAGTGATATTTCCTATGTGTCCAAACTTTAGGGACACCCTGTAGAATAAATGCCCACTAATGTTTAGTTTTTCTTTTCTTTCTCTGACTCAACGAATTGTAGCGCCATACTAAAGGGTACTGGACGATAAATGATTTACTGAAAAGAAAAGACCATCATTTTAGACAACGTGTATATCCATGAAATTTAAATTATAAAAAGATAGTTTAGAAGTAATACAAGTCTTATATTATAAAAAGGGAATAAAATCTCAGTTAAAAAAAAGTAAAGTAACTGCAGCAAAAAGTAAAAACACAAAAAATAAAACATAAAATTAAAGTATATCAAAAAGAAAATAAATCAAAATAAGTATCATAGTAAATTTCCTGAGTGGAGTGGAGCTTCGCCTCGAACTGAACTAAACTTAATTTCAATGTAAGTTGGTAATGTTGGTAGGTAAAATTAAGCGTTGCCAGTTGTCGATGAATTGTCCGTCGGTGAATTGTTTGTCGATGAATTGTCCGTCGGTGAATTAATTGTTGGTGAATTGTTTGTCGATGAATTGTCCGTCGGTGAATTAATTGTCGGTGAATTGTCGTCGGTGATTTGTCTTCGGTGAATTGTCGTCGATGAATTTTCCGCGCACGCAAATGATCAATGAACAGGAATAGACTGAGTGGGTTTTCCTTTTACTGAACAGATAAATGTTAATACAAGAAGGTTTGGTTAACTATAAAAGACATTGATTAAATACACGGCGTGAATTTCGAGAGTACAGTATCATAAAACGGCGTTGAAAATGGGCTAACAGGCAAAGAACCATGGAAAGAATTGCTTCTTCTTCCACGTCCAGGTGTTGACAGTTCCACTTGTTCGTTTATGAATCTTCTCGTGTCCTTTCGTTTTCCAGAACCTGGTCAGTCCCGGTGGACGTATTTGGACGTCTTATCAAAGTTAAGAAATGGTTATAGGCCAGTAGTATGGATATGTCGGCGAGATGATGATATGCTTCGTTACACCATCGCCGACGTTTAAGGTAAACTCAGTATGTCGCTTCCTTGCACCGACAATGAAGTTTATGCTGCTAACGTCAACGGTTCTTCTTTCAAGAGATTAAACGTAAGTTCTGACTGCGTGTTACGGAAAGCAATTTATATCTTCTCTCAATGGCTTCTCCCTCAATCCGTTGAGAGAATGAAATGTTTATGAATCTCACCTGGAACGATATAAATGACGTGTTACCTTTTTCAGTCTTTATTTCACAAGGATAGATCACTTTTAAGATACGAGATTTCTTTTACAAAACAACGTAAACCAGAATTCAGTGTTGTATCACTACACTAGCTTAGAGAGTTATTAACGAACAATGGACCGGGCTGAACCGGCGAAGCAACCGGCTGCCCGTAGGGCGAGGCTTCGACTGCCCAGAGGGGTGAGGCACCACAGCCTCCTCTCCTTGTGTTTGCCCTGAAGAAGCTCCCTGGTGCGATATTTACAAGAGATTATTAAGGTTGGAAAATCCTAGTCAAATAATGATATTAGCAAGTGAATTTATATAATTTTGGTTTTATACTTAACTCTTTTATGTGATTTATAATAGCCGATAAAAACATTCAAATTTTGGAGTCTCCGTTCAAGATTATAGGTTTGGCAACTCTGGAGTCGTTAGGATTAAGAAGAGCTTGCCAGTCCTCTACTATATGCATGAGGCAATTTATACAGTATTAAAAATTTAAAAGGTTAATACTTTAATTTATGCAAACAGAATAATATCCTTAAATTTTAACAAAAATTTATTTCCTGTGGAAAATCTTTTCCACAGATACATCGAATATGGGTTGGGGAAGGGTGAGGGGAAAAGAGGATGGAGAGGGTAAATAGAAAGGGTAAAAAAAGAAAAACAGTAAAATTTTAAGCACAGTTTGAGTATATATATATATATATATATATATATATATATATATATCCATTTTTTAAACTTTTATCAACATCCCGCCTCATTGTGTGTAGGGGATAACGAACCTTTACCAACATCCCGGCTCATTGTGTATATAGGAGATAATTAACCTTTCGCATCATCCCGCCTTATTTTGTGAAGGAGATAATTTTCTTCAAAGCATGCAGTGTAATATATATATTATATATATATGGATAGAAATGTAGAGAGAGAGAGGAAGAATCCTTTCTCTCAGATGTATCATATACTGTATATGGAAAAATAAATAATTCTAACATTCATTTTTGCATATGAAGACCAAACTCGGGTGACATTCTACCTGTATATAAAATGCAAGTTTGGAAAAATAAATAAATTTTTAATTTTCTAATTTATTTTTGCTAAATAAATGATGAATTATTCCTTTTTTAAAATTACCTCATCATTTTTTAGATTAAGCTTAATTATGAAATCGTGTTAAATTCTGCAGTGTTCATTTTTTTATACAAAAAATTTGCCTTTATCTTCAAATATTTTGCAAAAGAATTCAGTCTATTCAAAATAAAGAAAACAGGTCAACATTAAATAATAATGATGTCACCAACTTTAAATATATAAAAACTCTTGTAATTTTCCAAATTACTTTTCTGATTATTCTGATCTGACCTAGAGGCTGAAGCATTACCTGTAATATTTTAGAAGCAGTAAAACACAGTAAGAGGATATTCTCTTACTGTAGTTTACTGCTAAAATGTTAAGGTAATGCTCAGTCTCTAAGTCAGATCAGATACAATCAGAATGATAATTTGAAAAATTGTTTGACTTTACAGTATATACTAAATTTTTGGTGTCATCATTATTATTTAATGTTGACCTGTTTTGTTTTTTATTCTCAATAGGCTGAATTATTTTTCAAAATATTTAAAGATAGGGTAATTTTTAAAGGTTGGATACCTTTTAAGCATTCACTTAATCACTAATTTCAGTTAGAGATTATTCACTTCAGTTAGAGACTATTCACTTAATTATGGATTTGAGCACGTATTAGATACATAAATATTGAATCACCTATTTCAAGCAAGCAGTACAGTATATGCAGTAATGTCATTATTCTAAAATGACTATTAGGTGGGATAAAAAGCTTCGTCGTTCGGCGGAATCCTCCAGCTCGGTTACTCGAGGGTTCCTTCTGGAGGATTTTTTGGGGGTGGTCACTTTATGCTACAAATGTCGCTCACCTATTACGTCCAATTTCGGGTTCCTTCTCCCGAAAAGAAACGTCAATCCTTCTATTCTTCTTCCGCTACTTGAAGTTTCAAAGGATGGGGGTTTTAAGCGGGCCTGAGCAACTGTCCTCGATTTCGTAGTTCCGTCTTCTTCGTGCAGGTGGTTCTCATGCACTCGTTTCAGTCGTCGATGGTGTCTTCGGCTAAGAAAAAGGGATAAAGAGAACTTTAATCCCACTTCTGACACCACTTGTAATACGCCTCTCCCCGAGTTCGGGCAAAGTCAGGATGTTACTCGAGAGAGGGTATTATTTAAGCACTCCTGGATGCAGAAATAGTTCACTTTTCGTATTCCCACAATCCCGGAGTACTGTGTGGGCTCGTGATTTTCTTTTTCCCAGTTATCAAAGTCCAAAGAGTAGAAAATAAACACAACGGCTTATACGATTTTTAATTTGAATATAGGCGAGATAAAGTTCAATCAGCTATAGTGAATCAAATGTTTCTTTTACACAGAACAGAGAGTTAATATTAATAATAAAATTTTAGCAAATAAAATATAATATTAGTTACTTCTTCAGTGTAAGATATTAAATAAGCCAGAGACCCCTCTAAGACACCCTTGTCCGTTCTGAGTTTCCAAGCTTGTATGAGTAAATTGCTAAGCTATTGCCTTTTTCTCTACAGTTAGACTCCAATTGAAAACCCATTAATCTTCCAATTTCAAAAGCAATTCCCTAACGAAGTGAGATACACCTCCCCACCCCGGAGGCCGGTTCCTCTGAATCTACCTTAAAGGCGCTGATCCCCTTCTTATATAGTCAAAGGAACGGAACCTGGCTACGCCACCACGCAAGCGGTTGACGTCACCTGAGAACGTTGGAGAACCGAGCGTCTCTCAATTTGTTTCCCAAGTGAAATCAAAGAAACCGTCTACGTCACTGGTGTGTGAATTCGGTTCGGAAGGAAATGAGTCATACATTAGCATGGGAATTATTGAATGATTGAAATTACATAAACATAATTGTGTAATCAGGGCGGGGCTTTACTTCGATTATAAATTAAATTATAACATATACAGGGGTTGGACAAAATAATATGAACACCTTGATAAATGGCGGTTTTTATTCTTAATATGGAGTTGGTCCTCCTTTAGCGGCAATAACAGCTGCAATGCGTCGGGGAATTGATTCATACAGCTTTTGGACAGTGGCTAGAGGAATCCTGAGCCATTCTTCGAGCAAACCCTACTCCAGTTCCTCCAAAGACGCCGGCGGTGGGAATCGGCTTCTGACCTGCTGTTCCAACTGACACCACAGATGCTCGATAATGTTAAAATCCGGGGATTGTGGAGGCCAATCCAAGCGTTCTACTTCACTAACATGCTCTTCAAACCAGTTTTAACGACCCCAGCGGTGTGGATTGGTGCATTATCATCCTGGAAGACGGCGCCGCCATTGGGAAACAGCGTTTGGACCATGGGATGGACCTGGTTAACCCTACCATGCAGTACTACAGCTGGGCCAAGAGTATTCCACGATATTTCTGCCCAAACCATCACAGATCCGCCTCCATGCTTAACGGTTGGGGTCAGGCAGTCGGGGTCATAAGCATCTTTAGGCTGTCTCCAGACGTAAACTCGACCGGAACATGGAAATAGCGTAAAGGAGGATTCGTCGGAGTAGACTACATTCTTCCACCGGTCCATTGACCAATTCTTATGGTCATTACACCATTTTCTGCGCCGCTCAATGTTGATGTGCGAAAGGAAGGGTTTGGCAATTGCAGCCCTCCCATGGTATCCAGCTCCATGGAGCTCGCGACGTACAGTTCTGGTCGATACCGGGCTTGCAAGATGCTGGTTAAGCTCTGCAGTCACTTTTGGAGCTGTGGTCTTATGGTTCTTTGTCACAATGCGCTTTAGCACCCGGCGGTCTCGATCACACAGCTTCTTCTTGCATCCACTATTGCATTTGTCGGTGCTTGTCTTTCCATGGTTTTGGTATGCAGACATGACCATAGAGACAGTTCCTCTGGATACATTGAACATCTGAGCGGTTTTCGTCACCGATGCACCAGCCATTCGCGCTCCGACAATTTGCCCTCTTTGGAAGTCTGACAGGTCTTTCATAACTGCTAATTCATAATTCACTCAGATCTGTAAAAACAACGTGAGGGTTATAACATGACGTATACACTCTCTGTTACGCATTTAAATAGGTTTGCCAGTCATTTGACCGTTTACTTTGTGTCTGAGCAGTCCGTAAAGATAACCGGTGAAATCGGCGGGTGTTCATATTATTTTGTTTAACCCCTGTATATATATATATATATATATATATATATATATATATACACACACACATTATCCTTTATGGTATATAACAGTCACATTCTCAGACGATCATCAGTGCCCCTATTCACTTCACAATTTGTGTGATATTACATTTTGCTTCTTCGCGTGTGACAATTTCCAAAATGAAGTTTCAATTCCACGTAAGTTTTTGAAATTGATAAATTTGTCTGCTTTTGTCATTAATAGAATTTAACGCAGTGTAGTTTTTAAATTTATGTTGAAACTGTATATCGTTAATATTACCATCAACTTTGATTACAGTTCATATACTCGTATGATCTTTAGGAATGAAGTTGAACTAGTCGAGCTATGCAGGCCACACAATGGGGATGACTACAAGACGGGTCACCCTTCTGCCAATGATGAAAGTGACCTTGAACCTTCAGTATATATCGATTTAAGCTCACATCAGATGTAAGTTTTCTTTCTTTTTACATTTAATCAAATGCATGCATGCACTAATTATTGTTTAAGGATGACATTATATAGGGCGATGGTTTTTCCTAACTAATTATTTCCTTTGGTCACTACTGTAACATGAAAGTAGGGAATCATTTAAATTATTTATTTTTCAAATGGAGATTCATTACTGGGTACACAATTGATTGATGAGGCGGAACAGGAAGCCCCTGAAACCGTATAAGTTTTATATGAAGTTAATTTGTATAAGTTTTTAGTCAGTGTTAATTTTAAATTAAATTTTAAATTAAGTTTTTATTTGTATATATATATATATTATGGTTGTTCTTATTTGGGCTTAAATTTAAAATTTTGCGATTTTTATGAATGCACCCTCGGATATTGTGCGAATAGCTATAAAAACTAATCCTGTAAAGTTTGAGAGCGATCGCCTAATCTTTACTACTTCACCCGGGTACTTTTGTACCCGCCCCTGGGTGAATCATAGGATAGTGATGTACATTTTTTGAAAATTGTCGTTGCGGAATGCCGTTGGATGGAACTGATATTTTCGGCATGTCAGTACTTTGTAGTTGAATTGTATACTAGGTCCCCCTCTACTCGAGTATTAACCCCTCAATGGGGGGTCTCATGGCCGCCCATCTCCCACTCATTGTTACATAGTTTGCAGAAGTCACGGTGGACTTGCGGGCGTCAGGGTAGCGCTGGCGGTGCGCCTCGACGACCTGGAGGAGGAACTGACGCTGGTCCTCGTCCTTTGTCAGTGCCAGGTTGTAGTCTTGCATCATAGCGACGCCGCGCTCGGCGAAGTCGTTAGTGACACGGAGACTCGCCACCCTCCGCGCGGCGGCGGCACACCTTGGGTCACTCGGCCACTCCGCTGGGTCGGAGGACAGGAAGGCGCCGTCGATGCCTAGTACGTGGAACAAGAGCGTCGATGACTGGGTGAAGAAATCCGCGAGGGTCTCGCCGTTCACCACGGCTGGCTTCGGCTCGATGATGACGCGCTTCGGGGGCTGTCCGAGCCCTCCTGCTCCTCGAGCGCCTTTACCATCATTCTGATGATGTGTTGTCGTCGAAGAAGGCGAGCGACACGAGTGGCTCGCTCAGATACCATAGGTGCCGGCGCGCGAAGCCGTCGGCCAGAACTTTGGCGAGCGCCTTGTCCTCGTAGCCGACGAGGTCCTGGAGGAGGGCAAGGTCGTTCGCCGTGGCAGCGGCGGGGTTCGGTGAAGCGAACCAGGCCGGGACGTAGAGGGCAAGGGCGAAGTTGATGAATCGCCTGAGACCGGTCCTCTCCCGCGCGGTGAGGACCAACTGTTCGCGGAACAGGAACATCTTGAGGCAATAAATGGCCTTCGCCATCCAGCGCGGTGGTGGGCGCCTAGGCGCATGAACCGGATGCCGCGCGTGGGCACGCCGCCGAGGACGATAATGGACAGCTCTAAGAGCTCGCGGTAGTCATCGCGCGGCTACTGTTGGGAGAGGTGGAAATGGTACCAAGCGATGCGGTCGTCGCGCGTGTCCATGAGGGCCGCCGTGGCCTCCTCGTCGTCGATGACCAGGTGGCGCTCGGTGTTGATGGAATCCCACCGTTCCTTGAATAGCTTGAAGAGCTGGACGTTGGGACCGGAGGAGGCGCGGAAACTCGCCGAACGCCTTGGCGGCGAGTTCGAGCATGTGGTGGCGGCAGGCAAGGTTGAGCAGATCTTTGGCCAGCTTCTGTTCGATGAGCACGCAGGCGCCCGCGCGCGCGCCGGTTGGACGCCGTCGTATCGAAGCTCAGGCCGGCGACATGGTTGCGATGCCCCAGTCTTCCAGCGCCTCGACGACAGCGTCCGCCATTGCTTGACCAGTGCCGGTGGCGAACTTTGGGACAGCGAGGAGCTTGGCGACTCCTTCGCCGGAGACAAAGACGGGCAGCCGTCCGACGTTGTCCGCGCCCCCTGTCACGTCGGGTTTCCCGTCCCAGTGTACGATGAGCGCGGTGTCGGGCGTAAATGCCCGCTTGATGACGGCGGCGGCTTCCTTGCGGTGCTTGATGCGCGAGTGGTAGAACGACGACCGGTTGACGGTGAGTTCCACAACATTGTGCCCAAGCCTCTCGGCAATCGCCGCCACGACGTGGACCGCCTTGTTGTCTGTGATGTCGCCCGTGGCGTTTCGGCGGCAGCGGGCTGGCGGCACTGGATGTCGATGGCTGGGCGTGGGCGTCGTTGCTTTGTCGAGGGCGCCGTGGGCTGCCCTCGCTGGAGCTGGAGTCCAGTTTGGGTTTGGTCACTTCCATCTCAGCGCGCTTCCGTTCTGCCTCCTCCTGGCGCGCACGATCCTCTGCGCTGCAATGCGCTTGTCGCGCCTCACGTTCGGCGAGGAGGCGGTCGACGCTGAGCATCGCCCCACGCCGACCGTACTCGCGCTGGGCCAGGAAAAACGCCTTGTCCTCCTGAATGACGAGCACCTTCAGCGCGTTCCCGTGGGCGATGTCGAATAGATTGTTGAGACCGCGCGTCCATGCGTTCCGCTTGTTCACGAAGAACGGCGTGGTCGCCTGCGTTTTCTTGCGCATCAGGTTCTTCCACTCCTCGTGCAACTTGAGCTTCTGGGCGCAACGATGATGAACGGAGGTCGGGATCGGGGCGATTTCTCAAAACTCGCGGACTTCGTTGATGACGATATCAGCTGCCTTCCGTATTGTCTCTTTGCCGATGATGTGCACATGGAAGAAGCAGCGCAGGACCTCTCTTTCGACGGCAGCTTTCAGCCGGTCAGGGACTCAGATGGGTGGCCTACCAGAAACACCTTGGTTGACTTCCGCGTCTACGCTTAATAGTTGCAGTCGACGACATGATTTCAAGTCTGTGAAGGGAAAAATGTTAAAACTTATTAGAAAAATAGACACCTTATGATATGAAATTTAACGAATTAATATAAATTAATGATATACATTTAAATAATGAATTAAAATGAAATGATATAAAATTAAAATATGATTCTGTCGTCAGGAAGCTAACATTTGAGAAATCAATACCTTGGAGGTTTGGCTTCTAGGCCTATAAGGCAAGACGAAACTAAAATATCTGCACAACCGACTCCGACGCTAGGATTGCAATAACTGAGTTACTACGTAATATGATTTACTAAAACCGAACGCATTAGGAGGCGGAGCAATCGAAGAAGCAACCCCAAAGTTCACTGAGTTCACAGGGGGGAGAATACAAAAATGCCCGGGGGAGGTTTTAAAAATTATCCGATTGCTCTCAAACTTCCCATGATTTGTTTTTATGGCTATTCGCACAATATCCGGGGGCGCAGTCATAACAATTAAAAAGTCGCAAAATAAGAACAACCCTAATATATATATATATATATATATATATATATATATAATATATATATATATATATATATATATATAAAAGCTTGTTTTTATTATATTGACCATACAGCATCATGATATTATTATTATTTCGTATGGCTTTGAGTATGTTTTCTATTCCTTGAATTGCAGGAGTGAGATTGAAGTAGTCGAATTATGTAACCCACGTAGTGACGAAAATGTTGCATGACGACTTCGAAATTTTCCGTCCATCAAATCCATTTGATCGCGATATGTGTGTGTGTTCTTTTTCATATACATTTTAAGCAATTACGTACAGCGCTGCTTTACCTAACCAATTAATTTTTCACGAGTTACGATTCTTTTTTCAAAACACTCCGTCCTTTCAACAAAATATTTCCGTTCATTATTTCTCTACTGTTTCAAAAGATCTTGTTAATATTATTTCTCCAACTGTGATTGCATTTTATATATTTTTCTTTATATTTTTTATCATTTTGTATTTATAATATTTATATATCATTTTATATTTTATTTTACATTTATTATAATTTATATTATATAATTTTCATTTTATATTTCTTTTTTCTATGATGAATTTTAGGAACCGTGTCGAGTTGGTTAAGCTCACTAGTCAGCTAATGGCGAGGGGAGCGTTCACTTAACTGGCCGGGACTCGACCACAACCACTAAAATGAAGTCGAGCATGCGCGTTCAGGATATACCGTCTCGAGCTTTCGCGATGTAAACTTTTTTTTTTCTTTTTTCTTTAAATTTAAAAAAATGTGTCTGTGATTATCTATTTAAAAATAGTAATACAAACTGATAAGCCTTTTTCCCTAACTAATTTTATCTTCTGTTTTCAACGCAGAATGGATACGCGCTCCCATTTTATTCATATAAGTGTATATGGAGATGACATTTCCCTACTCGATTCCGATGTGATGTACGATCATCTGTTCGATAAAGTTGAAGATGTAGTAGAAAGAACTATTACTGAAGCCATGCATGCACATATTTATTATGATGATCATTTTTTTCACAAGTGCCCAAACCTTTTTTAAATATTTCTTGGTTGAAAATTAGTTCAATAAATATTTCTCCATTGAACCAATCATATACACACGAGGGTAAGTAAAAAGGTATTCGCAATTTCTGTCTTTTTTTCCAGAATTGTCTACACTGCTGACCGTTGGTGGCGCTGCAGTCACTGAGCGTACAGATCGCTGCTCAGCTGTTCAGTTGTTATTGCGCTGTAAACGTGGCCATACCACTTTCGACTTGCAGCGAAAAAGAGCAGCATGCTGTCGTTAGTTTTTTGTGAGCTGAGGGCGTAAAAGGGGCTGAAATTCACAGATGATTATCTGTACAGTATGGTTATCGTTTTGCCACAGCTGAGCGTGTACGGTACGAACGCATCGAAATATTAAAAAATGGCCGAACAAATGTTGACTTAATGGTCGATGTGGACGGCCGCCCTGAACGTTCTGCGTCGGTAACACTTGTTCAGCCATTTTTGAAGTAGCAGCAGTACCACCAAGAAACATTAACGTCTACAGTAACAAAGAAAGATGGAGTTACCGCTAAGCAGTACCCTTAACGCTCAATACGACGTGACGTTTTCCAAATCAGTGATAGTGTTTAAACGTATAGTGGCGCAATTAATTGAGCTCGAGACAAAATATAAATGTACAGACTCCGCCAAACGTAGTTATTTATGTGAATGTTGATGAGATGGTGAAGATCTTTGTTGGTTGAGAAATGGGCGGAGGAGAGATATAAAATACCAGCTTCCGCGAGTGGTACAAGAGTGACAGTCAGTGACACCCCTCTCATACTCTATTATTTGTATGTTAACTGTGAGCCGTGATACAATTCACCCCTACCTTGGTATAATATTGATGTGGAAAAATAACCTAAAAACTTGCAGTACAAACACTGTTAATAACGGCTTAGTACCTACTTCGTACCGGTTTATCCTCGAAAGATAGACTTGAAATAGCTACCTTCCTCAACCTGAAGTCGTTATTAGGTACACCCGCAGATGATATGCGTTATTTTGATAACATCCTCGAGGATGCCGACACTATTAATCGACGATTTTGTGAAGTATAGAGACGTGCAAGGCGGAAATGGGTTGGAACTTAGAGAATATTTAGAAGACACTTCCCCCGAGAAGTATCATTCGCTTTGGGACGCTGGTCATGAGTACTACAAACCGTCCCTCGCCTTCACTGTTCATGTGGCGGAACTATTCCTATATATACAAAGCAACTGTCGTCACGACTTAGAGGAATTCTTTATGCATCAATATGACTGCTGACTTGTATTCAGTTGAAAAACTAGTGAAAAGAGAATAAACGAACAATTAGTGCGCTTTCAATGTACTTTTTCATTTCATAATAATGGAGTAATCATAAACGAATGTTTACTCGAGCAGGCTTTTGAATCTATGTGCTCAAAGATCAAGAATTATGATCATGTCGCAGACAATTCTAAAATAGGAACATAAATAAGCCTAAACGACGTTAAGGGCTTGTGTAAAGTTATGAGAATGTAATTAATTCAACCATTATCTGTAATTTACTAATAAAAATAACCGTGTCATGTTAATAAATACTGATTGCAAATGTATTTCTATTTAATCCTTATTCATTTTTAAAATGTATCTATGAATATGTTTTAATAAGATGATTGTGTGCTGAGTTATGACATCAAAGTCGGATACCTTTAAAGGTATCCGACTATGAGTTATAAAAGATGAATAGAAAGAAACCATTAAATTTTACAAACGATTTGAAACGCTGTAGAAGTGTTCGGCACATACTTTGAAGAAAACTCATTTCCTACGCACAATGAAGCGAGATGATGGTAACGGTTAATTATCCTACATACACAATGATGAGTGGTGGTGATAAAGGTTGTCTCCACACACAATGAGGCGGGATGTTGGTAAAGTTTGATATGGGTAGCGTGAAAATAACGAATTTAGGTTAGGTTATCAAACCTTTTTTTACACTTATCATTCCTGTTATTTACAAAACTGTGCTTAAAATTTTACTGTTTTGCCTTTCCCCCTCTTTTACCCTTTTATTTCCCCCCTCCCTTTCCCCACTTATATTCGAGGCATCCATACTACTAGGCCGTTAAACATTTATTTAAATTTGTTGTTCCTGCTTTTCGACTGAAAGTTAATTTATGTATAGGGAAGTCACTATCAGAAGTAGGTCACTATAGAGACCTGTCAACCTGCTAAGGGTTCCCCGCGTTGATTTCCCTTACCGCGTAGATGAGGCTGGTGGCCCCTCCTCTAGCCCTGGCTTGATGTTCCAGAAAGTTGCTTCCTTGGGCTCTCCATCTCTCATAAATAGGTACACCTGGCTCATATATATATATATATAACGTAAAGAACGACGCTTGTATAGGAGAATATTCCGCGCAAGATGAGAGAGAGAAAGAAACAAATGAAAAAATGAGGTAACCACCCGGGAATCGAACCCGGGATCTTCCGATTGCCGGTCAGATATGATAACCATTACACCATGGGCCTCATGGTGTAATGGTTATCATATCTGACCGGCAATCGGAAGATCCCGGGTTCGATTCCCGGGTGGTTACCTCATTTTTTCATTTGTTTCGTTCTCTCTCTCATCTTGCGCGGAATATTCTCCTATACAAGCGTCGTTCTTTACGTTAATTATACTGCGTGTTTGCAGTTTAAATGTGTGTATGTATATATATATATATATATAGTTATAATGTTTCAGACCAACAAAGACCCTAGGATCCACTCATGGCTGGTCTACCTAACTGTGTTCGTAATTGTGTATTGTGTATGTCCTCCGTGGTGGCGGAGGGGACCTACAATTTTACGTGGGTTCCGAACCACAAGAACATAAGAAATTTATGTAAACTGCCTGTACATTGGCAACGACCAATTTTTACAAAACTAAATAATTATCAATTTAAAACTAATTAATTATCGATTTAAAACTAAAGATAGAATCTCTGGATCCAGAGGATCAAGTCATAATAGACTACTATCCACAAATATGTTACACTCTATATCTATTTATAACCGACATGCAAATATATCAGATCCAAAGAATCCAGTCAATTTCATTACGGTATCCATCAATACTAGTACCTTGCCAACGAAAAATAAGTCACGGTCCATATCGATTGCGGACCAAGTCAAAATTTACACCATATACATTACAATATATATACTTAGGAGGAAAAGTGTAGGTGTGGCTGTAAAGACTGTACAGTAATGTAGAAATGTGTGTGCACCCATTTTGGGTCTCCCATTTCAAGGTGTTTGTGGGCAAGTGAAGATCATGAGTTTTTCAATACCTCACAGTACTATGGGGGGCACCGCTCGGCAGAGGAATCTCTTTAAATGGGGTGTGTAAGGACAGAGAGTATCCCCTAACCCAAGATGCTGCCTCCCTATATCCCACAACACTTGTGTTGAGCTGTGGGATCTATCACCACAAAGCCTTAATTTTACTACCTTAAACTATACCCAATCTATCAACATATGCGTCTAATCGATTTTTAAACATGTTTATAGACGTGCTACTAATTACTTCTACCGGCAAACTATTCCAGCTATTTACTATTCTATGCGTAAAAAAGTTTTTGGCAACTGCTGTCTCGAACCTTCTACTTGTCAACTTACACCCGTTATTTCTAGTCCTATTATATTGAGATATTTCGAAAAAGCTATCTCTATCTACGTTATCGAACCCATTCATAATTTTGAAAACCTGGATTAGATCACCCCTTAGCCTCCTAGTCTCGAGTGTAGTCAATTTTAACTCCTTAAGCCTATCCTCGTACGACTTTGACCTAAGCGACGGAATCATCTTAGTTGCTCGTCTTTGAACTCTTTCGATTTTGTCTATATCTTTGCGCATATGCGGATTCCAAAATTGGACCGCGTACTCCAAATGGGGTCTAACTAATGATTTATAAAGAGGAACTATAATATCGCGCGATTTGTACTCAAAATTTCGAGCTATAAAACCTAACACTTTGTTCGCCTTATTGACCGCTGCTGTACTTTGTTTCGCTACTTTTAAATCACCAGTGACTATAACTCCTAAATCTTTTTCCTGCTCTACGCTTGTTAAATCTTTCCCTGACATACTATACGCAAAATTACCGTTACGCGAACCTATATGCAAAATTTTGCACTTATCACGTTAAATCTCATTTGCCATGTGACTGACCAATCAACGATTTTATTCAGATCTTCCTGGATTTTACCTCTATCTTCGTCATTAATCGCCCTACCACCCAGCTTCGTGTCATCCGCAAACTTTGAAACTGTACTGACTAGGCCGACATCTAAATCGTTAATATATATAAGAAAAAGCAAGGGGCCCAATACAGAACCCTGAGGAACGCCACTCGCTACATTAGCCCAACACGACTCCGCTCCATCAACGACCACCCTCTGTTTCCTACCTCGCAACCACTCTTCTATCCAATTTATTACTACACCCCTGATTCCATGAGCCTTAGTTTTTTCAATGAGTCTTTTGTGCGGTGTCAAACGCTTTTTGAAAATCTAAATACACTACATCAACCGCCCGATGTCTATCGTAAACGTCAACCACGCTTTGAAAAATTCTAAAAGATTAGTTAAGCAAGATTTGTTTCGCCTAAAACCGTGCTGCGTATTTCTAACTAGTTTATGCAATTCTAAGTGTTCGACTATACGATCCCTAATTATTGATTCCAGTAGCTTACCTACAACAGACGTTAAACTGATTGGCCTATAATTTCCCGCCGCACCTTTATCGCCTTTCTTAAAGATAGGTGTTACGTTTGCTAACTTGAAATTATCTGGTACGCACCCCTCAGAAATAGACGCATTAAAAATCTTTGTTAGCGGCACAACAATGCTATCTTTTAATTCTTTTAGTTGTATGGGATATATGGAATCCGGCCCCGGTGATTTACGCGTTTTCATTTTATCAATATAGCGCATTACCTCCCCTTCACTAACCACATATTATCCAAAATATTACCATTATCAAAAGGTATTATGTCTATGACCGTAGGGATATTCGTTACATCTTCTATAGTAAAAACTGACGTAAAAAATTCGTTTAGCAAGGTAGCCATTTCCTTGTTTTCAGAAACTAGATCTCCGTTTACATTTTTCAACGGCCCCAAGACACTTTTTACTGGATTTCTATTATTGACGTATTGAAAGAATCGCTTGGGGTTTTCTTTACCGTCACGAGCTATGGAGATTTCAAATTCGCGCTTGGACTTTTTATTACACTTTTCGCTTCACGCCTTAGAGATATGTAGTTGTTTCGTAACCACAAATTGTCTTTATCGCACTTATGTAGCCTATAAGCCCTATCTCTACTCTTTATAATGTCTCCTACTCTAGAAGTAAACCACAAGGGCTTGTTGTTTACTTTCGCACGCTTAATTTTGTACGGTACACATTCCTCATTTATAGTCCTAAATACTGTTTCGAACGATTCCCACATTAGTTTTGCGTTGGAGTTCCCCATTACGTTTTCCCAATTGACGTGTGACAATTTATTTCGAAATTTACAAAAGTCTGCGTGCTGGAAGTTAGGAATTTTAGTCGAGTTAGTTGGTTTCGAGTGACTTACTGAGAGGACAAACTCTACCATATTGTGATCGCTATTGCTTAACGGTTCTATTACTTGAAGATCAGTAATTAGCCTATCATCCGTAGTTATTACTAAATCTAAAATACTGTCCAACCTCGTAGGTTCCCCAACCTTTTGAATAAGAAAGCTATCCTCGAGAAAATTAACTAAACGATTACCTTCCGCGTCTCCCTGCATTGTATCGTAATTCACGTTGGCGCAATTAAAGTCACCCATAACTAAAGCCTGCTCACTACCGATTATTCTCTTTAGTTCACGATATAACGCTTCGTCCGTATCAGCTGTTTGATTAGGGGGCCTATATATAACCGCAACAAGAAGTTTGAAATCGTTCAATTTAAGTTCTGCTATAGTCGAATCTATCGGTTCTGGAATTGTGTGCTTTACTTCTATAACGTTCGCAATATTATCTTTGATATACAACATAACACCGCCTCCTCGCCTACCTATTCTGTTTTTAACAAAAAGTCTATAACCTTTAATTTGATACTCCCCTACAAAGTCACGTGTTTCAGTGCTAAGCCACGATTCATTTATCGCAATTAATCATAGTCTTTACAAGCAATTAAAGAAAAAAATTCGTTTATTTTATTTCGTAGGCTACGAGCATTTAAGGATAGAACCTTCAAATTGTTTGTAATTGCGACACCTTCGCGAGCGCAGGGGAAATTTGTGGAATTTACGCTGGGACCGTTCGAGTTACGGCAGCCTGAAAAGAAGAGACAGTATTATGAAATAGTCTTCCTAAACGCGCAGCTCCAACGTCATTAAGATGAAGTCCATCTCCGAGGAACAAGTCCCTCCTGCCAAAAATTCGCAAAATGCACTCCTTCCTGTTGGCAAAGAGACTTTAGGTTATTGTTAATATAGGTCGCCTTGCTGTAGAAATCGTTACGTTGGATAATTCGAGGAAGTATACCTGTTAAAACAATCTTATTAGTTTTCTCCTTTAGTCGCTCTAGTAAGTCCCTGTACCTAGCCAGCAGTTCTTCCGATCTAGAATTTAAAACGTTATTAGTACCGACATGAATAACATACGTTGTGTCCTCGGCGGTACCGTCTGTAAAATGGTCAACACTATTAGTTATATCCTCCACCCTTGCACCAGGGTAGCAGTAACGGCGCCTACGACGAGGGTTTCTCCCACAGAATTCCTCGAGCTGCCCTCGAACAATGGAATCGCCAACGAGTCGTATTTCCGGTTCATCAGCATCTTCGAAACCTAAAACAGAAAACTTATTGTTGTTATTACTGGTAGACAAGTCTTAGGTTTTCTCAATGGGGCTCCATTACGCACTCGAACGAAGGGTTGGGAACTAGGGGAAGAGAGAGGGCTATTAGTACTATTTATATTATTAGTAGAAACTGAGGCAGGAGGGGTCGTAACTGGAGTCTCAAGGGATTCTAATTTTGCCGTCAGGAGCATCACGCTTTCTTCAAGCCTCACCTGGCCTCCCTCTCACGTTCTAACTCGTTCCTCAGCACTTCCATGCTTGAGCACCACCTGCAAACTAACTGTTCATTATTATTAGCCATTGTAAACGCGTAAGCGGCAAATTTCCCTTCACAGCGACTGCAAGTACTTGACGGGGGTGCCATGCTTTTAATTAGTTAAAAAACAAAAAAAAAAGAGCGTTTGGAAATTAATAAATTACAACGTAGGTCTACCGCGTGCTTATTGTGCCGTCACCTGCGAAAACCCGCAAAAATGTTCTTGAAACGCAGAAACAGGTTCTTGTAACACAATTTTATGCTAAATGAATATATAATTAAGCTACCGACGAAAGATCTGTTAAAGAAAAAGTATTAAATGAAACTTATCTGTCCGCTATTCGACCGACTTAATTCCTTTTTCCCACGGTGGGACCACACTCTACTGATCTCCGAGGAAGGGAAAATGAACCTTAAGAAACCTCGTTTCTGATAGATTTGAAAAACAAAAAGGCAAACCAAGGGAATTTCAACCTTATGAAACCTCGTGTAGTAATAGATTCGGGAAGCAAACAAGGCACTAGCCTTGGTTTAGTCAAGTAATATAGTAATGAATAAAGTCAATAAATGAAATATATTCGTTAATGAATGATTAGTAACAAGAAGTAATTTAGTTAAGAATGCACCAAGCACTTTTTTTTTTTTAAAGACACTTGAACGAAAACCACTTATTCAATTGGTAACACTGGACACTCGATAAAACACGTCTGTTCACAAGGAAAGACTGATCACATATGTGTGTGTGTGTGTATGTGTAACTTATTAATGAACTCCATTAACCCATTGATTTCATATACGGTGGCTCCAATAAACCTTAGCCCCCCCGCCCATGGCCTAAACCATTAGAGGTACAGTAAAACTAAACATACCATACAAAAGAGAATTTAATCCTGCATTTAATGAGAAACAATTAAAACTTGGGTGTTCCCGCCATTGGCTTCCAAGACAGCCTGAATTCGCTTTGGGTAGCTTGCCAAAAGTGACGTGAATAGATCTTGATCGTTACGCAAATTTGCTAAAACAGTTTCAATGTGTTGCGTCATTGTATCCTTCGAAAATCGATTTGCTGCAGGTTCTTGAAACAAGAGACATTCAACCTTGTTCTTTATAACTGATCCAATGTGTTCACAGACGTTCAGGTCAGGAGAATTTCCTGGCCATTCTTCATTTCCAAAGAAATCGATCTCATGGTTCCGCAACAACTGTTGAGTTGCTAATGCCTTAAAGCAGGGGGCCTTATCGTGCACAAGTGTGACATGATCGACATCCATAACATTGTTTGGGTTTCTTAGAAAAGGAATGACATGCTGGGATAGAATAATATCACGAAAATACTGTCCATCCCAACTCTGACCATTTGGCTTCAGCACCCACATGAGCTTCTTTGCAGTGAACAAAACAAACCACCAACACAGTCTGGACTTTTTAATAATTCGCGATAATGTTCATTGTCATCGATTTCATCTGGTGTTGTGGCCCACACTCGATCATTTTGTTAGTTAGGCCGACGTGTTACGTAAACAAAAAATTCATCGGAGACAGCTAAATGCACGAAATCATCCACATCCCAATCTTCAAGATAATGGGCAAACCACATTCTGTCATCGATGTTAAATTGAGTTTTTCTTGGCTTTGGAAGTTCATGCCAAGGCTTTAAACCTTGCCTATGACGGTACAGTCGAATGATCTCACCACTAACGATCTTTCCTCTCAACACTTCGATCTCTCTAGAAAGTTTAGCACAGCTGTTTTTCCGCTTACGCGTACCGCTTTCAATGATGTCCTTTGTTTCCTGAAAGAGTGGCAAATTTGGGCGCCCAGATTTGGTTGTATCCATTTCACATTCATCCAAAGTTTTATTCCAATTTCTTTTGACGAAGTCCTCACTTCTTCGCAACTTTTTGGCAACCCATGAACGTGTTATAAAGGTGGCTCCAGCATCACGAGCTTCCCGAAATGTTATTGCTCGTACGCGATCTATCACACGTTGCCTCTCCGAATCACCAATTAATTGAGAAGTCATTATATTATCACTTTATCAGCTACAGTAATTTTAATACCTGCAATAAATAAAGAATTTTATATATTTTTATAATCACTAAAAACTATTTCGATATAAGTAAACATGTAAGCTGCAAATGGGGGGGGGCTAAGGTTTTTTGGAATCCCTTATTAAAAATTAAGATAATTTTGAAGTTGTCGAATCCTTAATATACATTAAATAATTTTCATTGCACATTAAATTTTGAAAAGTGCATTTATCATATAGTTTATTCCAATAATAATAATAATAATAATTATTATTACTACTACTTACTTTATGTGAGTTTGAACGACGGTTCAAGATCGACCTGCGGTTAACTCCTCTGTAGCATCCCGCCACACCACACACACACACACACACACACACATATATATATATATATGGCTTCATCGTGGCCAGTGTCGTAACACCGCTTCCCGCTGATCAGCGAAATTAAGCGACACTGCGTCTGGGTAGTAGTTGGATGGGAGATCGTCCTCTGCATCCAGATTATGTATCAACCCGTAAAATTATGGGTCCCCTCCGTCATATAACCTCAGATGTTGCAAAGGAGGTTAAACAGCTCCATTATATATATATATATATATATATATATATATATTAGGTAGAACGCCAATTATCCGGATCAAATTTTTTAAATTAAAAAGAAAATTTCGCAGACAACCAAACAAATGTTAAACGTGAGCAAAACGTTTCGATCACTTTGTATCAAAGGGTTAGAGCACGCCCCATTACACCTTTATCTTTATCAGAAGCGACATTAGTCTGTACATGCATTGAGTACGGAAGTACTTTGTGTTTCCTTAAAAATTAAATTCGTGCGTTTATTTTGTTAAATCAAAGTTGCTCTTTGTCGCGGTAAAAATGTCTACCAAACGCAAAAAGAGTGGTTCTTTCGTTGAATGAGCTGCACGATTCAATCGAATATTTTCAATGGTTTTGACATTACGTGGTCGCTCATGGACCAAGGTACGAGCCAATATGTGTTTGTTCAATCGTATAGTTGCTGCTGTCACATTTCAAGTGGGTCTGAAAGAAAAACGAAAATCAGTTCGTATTTTACTGGGGAGACGAGACATTATGGACACCCTGTACAGCGTGGAAAGCAATGAAAAAGAAAATGAGAAGGTGGACAATGCTGTTTACACGTGGTTTTTACAAAAGCGGTCATTCGGTCAGCCCATTTCAGGTCCTGTTTTTTGTGAAAAGGCTAATTTTTAGCGCAAAATTTGGTGATAATCCAGAATTTAAGGCAAGCTCTGGATGGCTAAGAAACTTTGAATTCGGGTACGGAACACGTATACTGGAAATTCATGGCAAAAAGCTTTCAGCTGAATTTGCAGAAGCTGATAATTTTGTAAAAAACCTTGAAACGTTAATTCACGAAGAAAAAGTATGATACTAATTTAATCTACAGTATGATGCAGATGAAACCGGACTTAACTGGAAAACTCTCCCAAACAAATCACCGGCATCGCATTATATAATATATATATTATATATATATATATATATTGTATAATATGAGGCGTCGCGAGTACGAGGGGGCGAACTCGCTAAACCAGTTTTGAGATAGACACGTTTAAACTTTGTGACTATTGTGTACGAGGGGCACATTACGTATGTACACGCATTGAAATAACTACATTTTGAACGTACGAGGATGGTATTTGGCTATACCAAGTTGTCTGTAGATGGTGCGAGGGTTGAACTATTCATTCGTGGAACAATCGCAAAATCGCCAATGTGGCTGGCGAGTTCGCCCCCCTCATACTCGCGACGCCTCATATATACAGTAGGCTATATATACGCCATTTTAAAACATTTGTTACTCGTTCTTCAACTGCAGTGCCAAGTCCAATAAATGGCCAGAACGGTAAAATTTATGGACATTATACTTAGTAAACATTTGAAAAAGAAAAACATTATTATTTTCCATATTTTGAAGAACTTTTCCTTTTTTTTTAATATTGAAAATTTGTTTTGAACATCTGCTCAGACCTTGTTTTAACGAGTTGTTCTATTTACCTTTTATTATTGTCCCAAAAATGTTCGTCTGTATCCCGACCAGAAAAGCGCCTGGTCGTTCATCCTTCACGAAAAAAGGATCGTTGTTCTTTTTCAATTGGATTTGCAGAGCATTTGCATCTATGCAATGCGGAAGTCTTTTCCGAGATCAAATTTAACCATTAAGTTTACGTCAATATTACTATTTTTTATTAGTATTTATGGAAGAAATACCGAATTAAAGTATCATTTGTCGAAAATTTTAAGAGTAGAGTATAGTTTTCATTATTTTGCTTATTGTATTTTATTTACAAGTGTGTTCTTTAGGCAGTGAAATGCATGAGGAAAAATGTAGTTGAGTGCAGTCAGGTGGTAGATCTAATCGCTATGATAGCCTACTTATCGCCATCGAGGTTCAGTGGTGCTTTACAACGACCGCGGTTGGGTATTTTAACGATTTTCTCCCTTTTTGCTCGTAAGAAATATTAACTTGAAAGAACAAATCTCCATATTTATTTCTATGTCATGCAATTTCTCAAAACTACTGATAAACGTTGATAAAGTCTTCACTAGATTGCCATTTATTCGACTTTTCAACAACATACAAAAAGAATACTTTGAGTTGAAATACAATTTCTTCCCATGTTCTTATATTAAGAGTTCATTTCAACTTAAGTTTTAACATTCTGGATTTAGAATTTGATTTCTAAAAATATTCGGGATTACGACATCTGATTGACTTAACATTTTATCGACAAGTAAATTGCAGGTTAGTTTAAGTTAGGTTAAGTTATTTTTGTAGTGTTGATAGTATGGTCTTGTAGCCCTGTTCAAAAATCAACTTTTTCTTATTTTCATAGGTTTCTGTACTTTTTCCCATGCTTTTTGACCTGAAAAGGCCGAAAATCACAACCATTTTGACCTAGGTTGTTGGGAAGCATTGCCGCATGGAGCTTTAAGTTTTCTGCCTTGAAATCGGCCAAAAGCACCAGTTCCGGGGTCCCTTGAATCATGTTTTGCACTATAACTTTTTATCTAAACAAGATAGAGCAACAAAATAGGCACCAAATTAAAGTGTTTTTAATCCTCTTTCTAACTTATACAATTATGATAGTCTTGGAACAAGAAATGGCACATTGGTACATACAAAGATTTCAGAAATATCACAAAATTCGTTTTCTCACACTCAAGGCAGACAAGGCGCCTATTCATGACACAAATTTGAGATTAACATTTTGTCACAAGTCTAATCGATCAAGAAGTGAAAGCATTACATGATGATTAATTTCATAATGACATTTACACAGTCAGTTGTTGAGAGTTTGTTTCTTGAAGCTGTCAAAGCGGCGTCTGTTGAACTCCACAGCTTGAAGGAGATAGTCCCTTTGCTTGGCATCTGTTGTTATGACATTTGCAAAGTCGCTCATCATCTTGACACCACGTTCAGCAATGTCATTCACCGCTTTCAGATTCTTAACATAGTCCAACGCTTTTCTGTAGTCCTCATTCTGTGGCCAAGACGTGACAGGTTCCAGAAGCCACTCGGATCCAATGTTCAGTGTGTCCAGCAGGAAATGTGATTCTGGGCCAATGAGATCAACCAGGGTGGTCTTAGCTGTGACTCTCTGGAATAGAGGCTTTCCTGTTCTGAAGCTGTCTGGCTTCTCAGTGGCATGTAACTGGGCAGCATGTCGTGCTTCAATGTGTCACTCAATCTACTGCTGAACAGGGCAAATGGCACGACTTCCTGCGTCAGGTACCATTTGTGGTTTTCCATCTTATTAAGTACTGCATCAGCAAGCTCTGGGTCAGTTTTCTTGTACTTCAACATGTCCTGGATTAGACTTAGATCATTCACGGGAGCATCTGCAGCAGACATTGACATCATCCATACAGGAGTGTAGAACAGCGCAAGGAAGGTGTTGAGTCTTTCCAGCTTTGATACAGTGTCTTCGTCGTACTCAAGTTGATCTGCAAACATCAGCATTTTCATGGAGTACAGGTTTCTGGCCATCCATCTGGCCTGATGAATGGCGCCTGGTCGACTCCAGTGAATACCTCGAGGAGGCGTTCCTCCAAGAACAATGACTGTCAGTTCAGCCATTTCCCTGTAGTCGGCTCTTGGAAGCCTTTCTGCTGTTAGAATGTCTTGGAGTATTTCTTCACTGTTCTTCTTCTTTTCCTTCAGCCATTTGCTGTTGATAGCCAGCATCTTTGGGTTTTCCTTGGACAAGTCCGTCCAAACATCCTTCAGATGCTCAAACCAGGGATTATCTGGCCCCTTCACCTTCCCAAACAGCTTCTCCCAAACTGCTCCTACTAGGATTTCCAGGATGTGATGTCGACAGGCCAGATAAAAACACCTTTTTGTTCAGCATTTTCTCTAGCAGTTTGGCAGCTCCTCTGTGAACTCCACTGTTACTGGATGTAGTGTCAAAAACAAGGGCAGTAACATTATCCGTAAGTTCCCATGTCTCCAGTAAATCCATTGAAGCCTCAGCCTGAGCTGTGCCAGAAGAATTGTCGATGACAGGTACTCCCAATAACTTTCCTTCAGTGTATGAAGGTGGACCAGACACTAGCACAGCTAAAGTCTCTGAGGTACTTCCAGGTTCACTGCCCAAGACATCTTTGAGCAACTTTCCATCCAGTGTAAGGCAGCGTACTGTGGGGGGTTTTCACAAAACTTGGACATGTGACTCTGGCTGATATTATACCTGGACAGCATTCTGTTGCGACGTGTTGTTGAGGTTGAGATGACGAAGTTATCCAGATCAGCCCCTCCAGCTTTCAAGGTGGCAGAAACCATGGCAGTAACTTGATTGTCTGATAAACCAAGACGATCAGCTGTATTGCAGATGACATCACATTCCATGACCTTCCTTGGAAACGTCAGTGTCACACTAGTCACAGTGTCTTGATGGTGAGAACATCCAGGACGAGGCTGATGGTAATCCATGTCCTCTGTGTTAGCGTCGTTGTCAGTTGAGTCCCCCCAGGTAATGTCATCCACATGAACAACTGCCTCTTGTTCTGCTGCAGCTGTAAAATAGTACAACATGTTAAGACAGTAATTGTTAAGTACATGCTAAATATCGCAATGGAGTAAAACTTAAAACTTTTTGTAACGTTCAAAGTAATTAGTTTTACCTTGTTCTTGTCTATGCTGCAGTCTTTCATTCCTCGCTGCTTGCTGCAGGGATCTTGTCTCAAAAATCTTGTCATGACCAGACATATGACCTTTCCTCTCAGTCTTTTGGTCTTCGTAGAACCTGATATCCTCATCTTTCTTCTCTCTGGATAACAGTCTGTTGTTCTGTATTTCCTGGATTGCATCTGGAGCTCCTATATCGAACAGGCTGTCTAATTCCAGCACAAATGCTCCTCTTTTTCCTCCAGGGTTACTTGCTCTTCCTTTGCTTTTCACCAGAGCACGATGTTTCTCATGTAGTTTCATGAAGAGCTTCATTGCGTTGTACTTGGTCATTGTCTTGATCCTAGCCATCTGCCAGAATGGGATGATAGATTCAACTGTTTCATATGCAAGGTCTTGAACCATGGGCCTCCCTGCATTTTCCGGTAAATTCTGAAGATTAAGGAAATACTGGAACGCCTGTCTGTTGGTGGGAAGCTGGGAACCAATGTTCCCTCTAAGGTGTGCGCATGTGCGCGCGCACACGCGTTGTGAAACCCGCGCACACAGCAAAATAAAATGCGCACAGGCTCAAGCGTATCATGAGTCACGACAGTAAATGAAGTAATTGAAAAAATATACCGTCACACAAGGTCTGACCATTTGCATCAACATACTCTGTAGTCGCTCTTTTAAGTGTTAACCCCTTCCGCCCGACTTCGCCGACTTTGGCATTGAGCATGTCAAAGCTTTATGTGCAAAATATGCAGATTTTCTTGGTGAAAGTTCTACCATAATCGAACAGTACAGTGATTTTAATTTTGTTGTATGGGAGAAAATTAAAAGTAAGCTGGTTAAAAACTTTGATGATATGGTGACATTCGTCCTCCAAAATGAACAATTTTGTGACCTTGCTAAGTTGATGGATATTGGGGGAACTTTCCTAGCATCTAGTGTGGACTGTGAGCGTGGCTTCAGTTTAATGAATTCTATAAAGAACAAATTAAGAAACTGTTTGAAAGAAAATCATTTGGACATGCTCATGCGAATTAAAAGTTACCTGAATGATGACGGATATATAATCTTCATAGAGATTATTTGGAATGGGCAAATGCTAAAGATCGTAGGAAGAAATCATAATCATACTTAAATGAAAGGCACTTTCATTTAATGTTGTTTTGATTATATTTTATTTATTGAATTTTATTATTTTTTATTTTATTCCTATTTTGCGAATGGATAAAATCATGTATTAATCTTGATAGTCTATTTTAAATTGCTAAATGCTAAAAATTGTTTTGAGAAATGACAACTAAAATAGTCATTTTCAATTAGTTATTTTTTATTTTATTTCTTTATTTTGTTGAATTTTATTTTACTATTTTTTATTTTATTCATATTTTTAGAATGGATAAAATGTTTTCTTTTTTAAGAATATATAATATTGTAAACAGTTTTTTAATATCTATTTAATAGTACCGTAATGATGAAGCTATCACCTTATGGAAATAATATTTATTAAGTATTTAATATTTATATAATTTCATTTTGAAGATAAATAGCGCTCAGAAAAGTTTGCACAATTTTTCACCATGAATCTAAATGTATGCACAACGAAAATTTCTTGCGCACACGGACTAAAAAAAATTAGAGGGAACATTGCTGTCCACAGGCAGGTGTCAACTGGGCCATCTACCAGATCTCTCACTGAAACTTTCCTGGTTGGATACCCTTCAGCTTCTATCAGTGGTTCCCACTGCAATGTTCCCTCTAATTTTTTTTAGTCCGTGTGCGCAAGAAATTTTCGTTGTGCATACATTTAGATTCATGGTGAAAAATTGTGCAAACTTTTCTGAGCGCTATTTATCTTCAAAATGAAATATATTAAATATTAAATACTTAATAAATATTATTTCCATAAGGTGATAGCTTCATCATTACGGTACTATTAAATAGATATTAAAAAACTGTTTACAATATTATATATTCTTAAAAAAGAAAACATTTTATCCATTCTAAAAATATGAATAAAATAAAAAATAGTAAAATAAAATTCAACAAAATAAAGAAATAAAATAAAAAATAACTAATTGTAAATGACTATTTTAGTTGTCATTTCTCAAAACAATTTTTAGCATTTAGCAATTTAAAATAGACTATCAAGATTAATACATGATTTTATCCATTCGCAAAATAGGAATAAAATAAAAAATAATAAAATTCAATAAAATAAAATATAATCAAAACAACATTAAATGAAAGTGCCTTTCATTTAAGTATGATTATGATTTCTTCCTACGATCTTTAGCATTTGCCCATTCCAAATAATCTCTATGAAGATTATATATCCGTCATCATTCAGGTAACTTTTAATTCGCATGAGCATGTCCAAATGATTTCTTTCAAACAGTTTCTTAATTTGTTCTTTATAGAATTCATTAAACTGAAGCCACGCTCACAGTCCACACTAGATGCTAGGAAAGTTCCCCCAATATCCATCAACTTAGCAAGGTCACAAAATTGTTCATTTTGGAGGACGAATGTCACCATATCATCAAAGTTTTTAACCAGCTTACTTTAATTTTCTCCCATACAACAAAATTAAAATCACTGTACTGTTCGATTATGGTAGAACTTTCACCAAGAAAATCTGCATATTTTGCACATAAAGCTTTGACATGCTCAATGCCAAAGTCGGCGAAGTCGGGCGGAAGGGGTTAACACTTAAAAGAGCGACTACAGAGTATGTTGATGCAAATGGTCAGACCTTGTGTGACGGTATATTTTTTAAATTATTTCATTTACTGTCGTGACTCATGATACGCTTGAGCCTGTGCGCATTTTATTTTGCTGTGTGCGCGGGTTTCACAACGCGTGTGCGCGCGCACGTGCGCACACCTTAGAGGGAACATTGGACTGGACAGTACGTGGAGGTTCTGAGATATCAACTGTGCGCCCACGGAGCTCCCTCAGCTCCTTGCTTAATGCCATTGTGAAGTTGTAACTTGTAGATGGTTTTCTAGATTCTGATTGAGTTTCTGTTGTTTCCTGAAAAATGATAGATAATTATTATTATTATTATTATTATTAATTATTATTTATTTATTATTATTATTATTATTATTTATTAATTTTATGCTCTTTCATTTGATACCTAATTTGTTGCTCTATCTTGTTTAGATCAAAAGTTAAAGTGCAAAACATAATTCAAGGGACCCCGGAATTGGTGCTTTGGCCGATTTCGAGGCAGAAAATTTAAAGCTCCATGCGGCAATGCTTCCCAACATCCTAGGTCAAAATAGTTGTGATTTACGGCTTTTTCAGGTCAAAAAGCATGGGAAAATGTACAGAAACCTATGAAAATAAGAAAAAGTTGATTTTTGAACAGGCCTAAATTGGTCTTGTCGATGTGATGTGTACAGGTTCAGAATTTTCATCATTATGTACAAGGTGTGCCGGACTTTGTAAGTCACATTAGGCTTTAAATTCTTTGCATTATTTTTTATTTAGCTCTTGACTTATATAGAGTGTTTCCTCTTATTAAAGGTAATTTACAGTTGTACGTGTATGAAAGGTAATGTTTGAAGCTAACTACATTGGGTGCGGTTCTTTATTAACGTATCATTTAAATTGCTGCAGTTCTACATAATGAACTTATCCTGGTAAAATTTTCCTATATCAACGGAGCTCCAACACCACAATTCACTTCTAAAGGCTCAGAAAAATATGCATTATTATTATCAATTATATACAAAATCAGAATAACAGGATAAACTAACTGTAGCCGAAAGCAAGAACCTCGTTCATTTTCCTCCTTTTTTTTTTAATTTAAAATAATAATGTACAGTGCTTACAAGAAGTCTCGCGCCTCTGTCTCGTCCCAAGCTAGTCTGTTAGGTATAAAATGGGCGTTCCTTATGGCAGCGGAGGTGTGTTCGGATTGGTGCGCATAATTGCTCTAACCCCATCAATGACGTCCACATTATCATTGTGTTGATCACTCTATCTATTTATATATAGAGACATACTGTATATAGATATATATAGAGTATGCAGGGGATAACGTGTCTCAGTCCCAGCTATGGTAGTTGTCTTACAATTAACAGTCCCAAGTGCAAGTTACGGTAACGCCTCCACATAAACTACCCTGGACTAAAATAACATACGTGAAGCCCTTACCCACAAACCATTTAAAAGGTGTGATTTAAAAGCTCTCTCTCTCTCTCTCTCTCTCTCTCTCTCTCTCTCCTCTCTCTCTCTCTCTCTCTCTCTCTCTCCACAGGGGGTATAAAGGTTATGACATTTTTTCTGGATGTTGTAAACTTTATACTTGGGGTGTGACAGCCCTCCGGTCCCGAGTCGTGGGATTCTAGAGAAATTGGCTGCCAGTTTCTTTAGGTTCTCTCTCTCTTTCGGGAGGGCGGGTAAAGTATGTTGTACAATCCTGTCCGTGGGTTACTAGGACCCCATCCCATCCCTACTCTGTCCTTTTAGTTACATTAAGGATGTTCTCCTCTGACTGAAAAAATAAATAAATAAATAAATTTTTTTTTGTATAAAGTATTTTTCTCTTCTTTTACTATTAGGACCCTACTGCTACTCATGCGTGGGAAGAGAGGCTTTGGAACCTCTATAAATAACACCATTTAACGCTCGTAGGTTGTGAGAGACTGGATGGAGGGGTCCCAGGCGTAGGGGCGCGATGAATGGAGTGTGGCTAGTGCCCCGTTAAGCCCATTCCTAACGCGTAATGGCCTGACCAGCCCCTGCGACCGTTCTTTGGTGACCAATTGATGGTGCTTGGCTGTACTGCTCTGAGGTGAGAGAGCTTTACTGCCCAGCTGGCTGCCAGGCCAGCGTAAAGTCTCGGGCGTAGACTCTGGGTCTGGTGGGATATCCCTTGAACACTGGATTCTAAGAGTTTGGCCGCTTGTGAGTGACTAGTAAGACTTAGTAAGGGGCTGCATCTCGCTGGCGCTCCTGGCGGAAAATCCGTGATGCCTGCGTCGCGAGTGTTTATCAGTTGGTAGCTGCGACACGTTTGGGATTGTCCGGCCCTGGGGAGACCTTTGGTCGGTGCGGCAGCAGCGAGAGGTGTAGTCTTCTGGAAGGGATGAACGTCACTTGCAAGTAGGTGGATGCGTCTACGCGCGGGATGAATTCACCCCCACCCCCTTTTTTATATACTGGTCAGAACGTTTTTGATAGTTTTCATTGCTAGAACGCTTTATCTTATTCAGAGTATTCAGAAAAAAAAAAAGAGAAAATATGGCAGGGCCAGCTAAATTGAAAGCAGAATGCTTTAAATGTAAAGTTAATCATTGGTGCGTTGACTTCCCTGAAGGTAGTATCAGCGATATCACATCCCTTAGTGTATGTTTGTTTTGTAAACTTAGAGACAACCACGAAAAGGAAGTTAAAGAGCTAAAGGAATTAGTAAAAAAGCTTAGAGACAACCACGAAAAGGAAGTTAAAGAGCTAAAGGAATTAGTAAAAAAGCTTGAAGCTAGGGTCGTCGCACTGGAAATCCAACCCAGTGGACAAGATCAAACTAAAAACACACCAGCAGATTTAAACTGTAAGATTAAGCATCTAGAACAAAGCGTGGCACGCTTGGAAAACACTGTGACTATTCCGGAAAATAGAACGGAGGAACAAGAATTCAAATTGGTCAAAAATAAAAGACCCTCCAAACCAAAACCAAAACATAAGGATTTGGAACCCATTACCATCAAAAATAAGTTTCACTTACTTGCTGATGAGGAGGATGAATCCTTTTTAATTGGGGATTCTATGCTAAGGAATCAAGGGGACTTTTTCGGAGCAAGACGGGTGACCAAGAGAAAACTCCGATGTTTTCCGGGTGCCACAAGCCAGATAATTAATAGGGAATTAGGCAAAATTAATATCAAGAATAGAGTTGCCCTATCATTGTCCATGTTGGTGGCAATGACGTTTTTCTGGGAGGGACAGGAGGGCAGACAGAGCCCATTATAAAAGAATTTAAGAACCTAACTGACAAGGTTAGGGATAGGACAGACATGGGTATGGTCGTAGGAATTCTCCCTCGAATGCGTGCTAGTGATTATACTCTAAGTAAAGCCATTAGCATAAATAAAAGAGTTAAACGCATGTGTGAGGAAAAAGGCCTAAAGTTTGTCGATTTTTGGCCTACATTCTACGGAAATGGGGAATACTTTGGTTCGGACGGGATACATTTTAACCAGAAGGGGAAAAAGAAGTATGGTGATTTACTGAACATTAATTTGTATAATCTTTTTAAACTAGGACCCCCCAAACCAGTAATTGATCCTGCTTCCCAAACAGTTAAACCTACTCCCCCAGCAGTTAGTCACCCTCCCCCAGCAGTTAGTCACCCTCCCCCAGCAGTAGTCACCCTCCCCCAGCAGCTAGTCACCCTCCCCAGCAGTAGTCACCCTCCCCAGCAGCTAGTCACCCTCCCCAGCAGTAGTCACCCTCCAACAGCAGGTAGTGACTCTCCTTCCACGTTGGAGGGGACTCAGGCTCCTGCGGAGTTTGTCCCCTCGTTAGTGAGGGGCTCTTCAACTCCCGACAGCCCTGGCTGTTCGGGAAACGGGTCGTGCTAGGGGGCGGTCAGAAGGGGAGGCTCCCTCCGTGCAATGCTTTTTAATGCTAGGTCGATCAGGAACAAGTTTGGCGAGCTACGGGCGCTCTTAGCATCAGAATACCAGGATATCGTTGCTATCACCGAGTCCTGGATTCATACTGATCGTAGGGACTACGTTGGGGAGTTCGAAATTCCCGGGTATAGAATGTTTCGCAAAGACCGCACCCGTGGGGAGGGGGGTGGGGTACTAATATACGTCAGGGACACGTTGAGTCCGGTTGACTGCCAGTTCCGGTCGGAACGGGAGCTGCTTGGCGTCGATCTGAACGTGGGAGGGACGAACTATAGGTTAATCTTGGTGTACAGACCTCCGCATCTCCTCCTCGAGGAGGATACAGCCCTGTACACCGAACTCAGTAGCCTGCTAGGGGATAGGGTGTGTGTAGTTTTAGGAGACTTCAACTGTCGCGGCATAAAGTGGGAAAACAGGACTGCCGATGCTGAAGGGAGGAGGCTAGTTGACTTTGCTGATGAGAACTTCCTCACTCAGTGGGTCAACGAGCCTACACGAGGCGAAAGCGTTCTAGACTTAGTATTCACGACCGAAGACAACCTCGTCACTGGCCTCACCGTTGACGAATCATTGGGCGGGAGTGATCACGGTCTTATTAGGTTCCGTGTGTGCGTCCCTCGGGTGAAGCGTAGTAACTCGAGAGGCAGTAAGCTCGATCTCCGGCGGGCGAACTTTGTTAGCCTCAGGGATAGCGTAGGAGAGATGGGGTTAGAGGTTGGCGGCGATGTTGAGGGAGTGTGGAGTGCATTCCGGGACGAGTTTATGGTGCTGCAGTCTGCTGCCATACCCTCAAAACCGGTCACCCCTGCTTCAACGCAGCCTAAGTGGTTCAATCGTGACATCGCTTCGGCTATCCGAAATAGGAAAGTAGCGTATAGGAGGGCAAAGGCCAATCGTTCCCACGAGAACACTGAAGCGTATGTCCGCTGTGTAGGGAAGTGAAGGCGAAGGTTAGGCTAGCGAAACGTAACGAAGAACTACGGGTGGCAAGCCTCTGCAAGGGGAACCCTAAGGAATTCTTCAGTTATGTTAATAGTAGAAAGCCCATTAGAAGCATGATAGGTCCGTTAAAGGACGGAAGCGGCGTTCTGCGGACCTCCGACGCGGACATCGCTAATGTGCTTAATGAGTACTTTGCGGGAGTGTTCACCAGGGAGGATACCCGCGTCATCCCCGAGCCAGGCGTGAGGCACGAAGGTGCTGGCCTGGATAGTGTTAGATGTACCGCGACAGTCGTTGCCGATAGAATAGACAAACTGAGCGCGTTTAAGGCTCCTGGGCCAGACCAGTTTCTCCCCAGAGTGTTGCGAGAAGTGCGCGACCAGGTGGCTCCCCACCTGGCTACAGTCTTCAACAAATCGTTGGAGATGGGCCAGGTGCCTGGTGACTGGAGGGAAGCCAACGTGACCCCTATCTTTAAGAAAGGGGATCACGAAAGTCCAGGGAACTATCGTCCCATTAGTCTCACTTCAGTTGTAGGTAAATTATTAGAAGGGATAATAGCTGATAGGATCGTTGACCATTTGGATTCCTACAAGCTGCTTGGGGACTCCCAACATGGGTTTAGACGGCATAGGTCGTGTCTCACCAACTTGCTCGAGTTTTTCCACGTCATGTTGAGTGAGTACGATAAGAGTAGGGCGATTGATATACTTTATCTCGACTTTCAGAAAGCCTTTGATAAGGTACCTCACCGCCGGCTAATGGCGAAAGTGCGCGCGCTGGGTATCGGTGGGGAAATAGGTAGGTGGATTGAAAACTGGCTGAGGAATAGGCGGCAGAGGGTGGTAATTAAAGGGGCTAGTTCGGGTTGGGCCTCGGTCACTAGTGGGGTTCCTCAGGGTTCCGTTTTGGGGCCGCTGTTGTTTATCATTTACATAAATGATATCGACGGTGGCATCGTCAGTCGGATCGCCAAATTCGCTGATGACACCAAGCTTGGGGCCAATGTTGGGACGCCCGAAGCGATCGAGGAACTGCGTGCGGACCTAGGTAGGATAGGAGAGTGGTCCGAAAAATGGCAAATGCCGTTTAACTTGGGTAAATGCAAAGTGATGCACATTGGCTACGCCAATCCCAAGTCGGACTACTCGATGTTGGGTAGTAATATCGAGGTGACTGATTTAGAAAAGGACTTGGGTGTGCTAATTAGCAGCGATCTTAAGTTTACGAAACAGTGTGTAGAGGTGGAAAAGAAAGCCCAGAAACTATTGGGTTATATCAGGAGGCAATTTCAGTTTCGGAACAAGGAGATTGTGCTCTCACTGTACAATTCCCTTGTTCGGCCGCACCTGGAGTATGCTGTGCAGTTCTGGTCGCCCACCCTCAGGAAAGATATTGAGAGGCTGGAGCGAGTGCAGGCGAGGGCCACAAAGTTAATCCCTTCCGTTAGGCATATGGGCTACAATCGACGGTTACGCGCCCTGAACTTGTTTTCGCTTGAAACTCGGAGGCTGCGCGGTCAACTGATCGAGGTTTTCAAGCTCTTACGCGGGTTCAACGATGTCGATTTTAGAAGTATGTTTAGTTTAAATGATAACCCAACTCGCAACAATGGTTGGAAGTTGGATTTGAAACGGTTTAGGACTAGTGTGTGTGGGAATTACTTTACGTATAAGATCTGTGACACATGGAACAGGTTACCTTCGGAAGTTGTGAACAGTTCCTCTGTGGATCAGTTCAAGAAAAGGGTAGACGAAATCTTGCACACTATTTGAGTGTGTAAAGACATTTAGGACCTCAGTCTGCGGAAATTTCTTTTCCTATAAAATAGTTAATATCTGGAACCAACTTCCCTCAGAGGTTGTTTCCAGTCAAAGTGTAAATGTGTTTAAAAATAGGCTAGACAAAGTACTGAATACTCTCATAGTTTAAGACTAAAACATAAGAAAACTCTGCAGGAGATCGCTTGCACGGTGTCTCTGTGAGCAAGCTAAATATAGAGCTATTTATATATTCTCCACTTTCCTGTAAAATTTCCTTGGCTACTTTTCCAGGGTCAAGGTATTTTCTTCAACCTTTTTCCGTACCTGCCTCTGGCAGGGAGGGAGCGGAGGGTGGGGAGAGAGCCTTCTACTTTTCTATCCAGTTTTCTACTACTGCTAGGATAGTTGAAAGAAAAATAAACTTTTACAAAATTTTCCCTGGCACCCGTTGCCATTGGTACCTCCTCGGTATGGGCCGCAAGGCCTTTTGAGGTACTTCTTTTCCTTGTAACTCTCTCTCTCTCTCTCTCTCTCTCTCTCTCTCTCTCTCTCTCTCTCTCTGATCACACCGCATGGCAATGTATCCATATAACGTTAATAATAACCGAAACTCGAGAAAATATACTCTCTGCCTTCCGCTCTACTCCAAATCCTTTTCTCTTAGTGACCTCTTAATACAAACTAATCTATCATATTTTGCGACTTTTTAACTATGATATGATTCAATTCCATTCCTATAGTGTAAGAGATACTTAAATTCATGTGTGTATTATGCTATATGATGTGCGTAATAAATAATCATTTTTAAATAGTTGGAGCGTTCAAGGTCATCTGTAATAATCTATAGACTACCCCTCAAGCCCACTCTCAACACTTAGGTTCCCCTAAGACACAGGCGTCTTCAAGTAACATGAATGCGTAGAGATCTAAGGTGTTAGATTCCATATTATATAATTTATGTGCTAGGTTTAAGAACGCTGGCATTGAAGGATGGAAGGAAGGGACAGTAAAAACGATAATAGGTTTAATGAAGGAAGTGGAATGAGGATGGAGGTAAGCGTTGCTATGTCGAAGGAAACGAGGTTGGGTGGGGAATTACGAAGGGAGGAGGAAATGCTAAACACAAACTCAAATATTTATTTTAATGCCCTAGACCTAGAAAGACAAAGAGCAAAATACCTTAAACTAACAATGAATTGACAGAAACAGAAGAGTCTGGTCTTAGACGCACTGATAGGTTTAACGTATGTGGCTAGAGGCCGCCACTCAGAATTACCACTACTACCTAAGTCATAATAAGGTTATTTACTATGACAGAGTAGTCATGAGTAGTTATGGAAATAAAATATGATTATACTGTTGATGGCTGACTATATTCAGTTGGGATATAAACTATTGCTGACAATCTTTGGATCCTTGGCTTTTAAGACGAATTTTTTATGCATATGTTCAACAAAATAGGAAATTGGCTGATTATTATTACCATTCGAAGGGTTGGTACCCTTCACAACCGAAATCAATTTCAGAAGGGGTGCATGGTATCCTCATTTCCTTTATCGTCCCAGCACGCTTCACATAAGCCATTTACACAAAGATGGAAAGGCCGTCTGTGCACCACGAGACGACCCAGGCAATGCGGGGAGCAATGGTGACATTGCATGAATATGGTGTGCCAATAAGAGAAATATCAAGACGACTAGACGTTCATCGAAGCACTGTGGAACGGTGGATTCATCGGTATGAAGCAGAAAACTCAATCGCTACTTTGCCGAGGTCTGGTCCTCCGCGTTCAACATCTCAAGAGGAAGATGCTGCGATTGTTAATCATGCCAGAGAGCATCCGTTTGTTCCAGCGACGCATATTTACAGACACCTGAACCTTCGTTGTAGCGCAAATACAGTGAACAACAGACTTCACGAGGCAGGGTATTTTTCTCGCCGTCCAGCTATAAAACCTGCATTGACGATTGAGCATAAAGAGGCGCGGATGGGATTTGCCTTGCAATACTTGCCGCAGGAGGAAGAATTCTGGAGAAAAGTTGTGTACTGTGACGAAAAAACATTTTCAACAGATAGTCATGGTTCCCTGCATTGTTGGAGGCAGCGCGGAAAACGCTATGAAGAAGGAAATGTTTTCCCGAGCAAACGTAGTGGTCACATCAATCTCGGTGTGTGGGGGCTGGATGTCTGGCTATGGTGTCGGAGAATTGACTCAAGTAGATGGACGCTTTACTGGACAGCAATATTGCCAGATACTGGAAGAGGTGCTGCTACCCAGTGTTCGTGCGTATCTGGTTCCAGCACCGGAACCATTTTACTTAATGGAAGATAACAGTCCCATTCATAGGAGTAACGTTGTGAGAGCGTGTACGAAGATCACCCAGAGATTATTAATCTAATTCTGCCACCACGTTCTCTGATTTGAATCCGATTGAAAACCTTTGGGCAATAATGATTAACGAATGGGAGCAACGCAATGAAAGAACATTTGAAGCACTTTTAGCTCACACGAGGAATAGTTGGGAGAGCTTACGCCGAACACCAAACATTCCTACAATCTGGCCTCTTCTATGCCGCAACGATTGCAAGAAATTATTGATGCTGGAGGAAGCTATACGAAATACTGATGTTAAAGCCATGACGTAAATGTGTATCGAATATATATTTATGTTAATATAGAATTTTATTATATTTTTATGTTTGACATCTATAAAAGTATATATTGTGACCATGAAAGAACTTTACTTATCCTTAGTTAGAATCTTTTCTTGCAATGTCTACGCTCGTGGAGATGATAATATATGCATTGTTGAAACAAACTATGAGAAGGTAATAGTTTCAGGAAAAAATAAAAACTGGCAACATCGAGGTCATCACATGTTTATGGGAATTGTCATATGATATGCTACCAATAAACTCTTATATACTACTATATACAGTATACTATATTACGTAATAATTACGATGAACAAATCAAATGCAAATTTCTCTGATTCACGGCCCACCAGTCTTGCTTTAGACTAATGACTTTCATAAGATGGAATAGGTTTAACATAGTTCGTTTAATAGGTTACCACTTAAAACAATGGATAAACTATCTATTAGTGAGACGACCGTGACTTCCTCGAAATGCGAGCGCGTGAGAGGTTCACTGAGGAATTTGGTCATTAGATTCTTCACGTAGGATATATATCACAAACAACAATATTGACAACATTCCTAACAATTACTTAATATCAATAATTGCATTTGAGCAAATAATTTAGACCTGCGTCAAAATAACTTAGGTATCATGCCATGATTTGGGATATTTGCCGAATTAGTCGTTCTCTATAGTCTACAGTATATATTGAGACGGTATGATGTAATGCCCAGCTAATATTATGATGACTAGGGTTGCTCCATAACCATCCCAACATCCCGAAACTTGCTCCATTCTGCTTCTTAATCATTTGTATTTTAAACACTAAAATGTAGCAGAAGTGACGTAATAATGGACGTCATTGATTGTGTTAGAGCAGTTATGTGCACCAATCCGAACACACCTCTGCTGCCATAAGGCCCGCCCATTTTATACCTAACAGACTAGCTTGGGACGAGACAGAAGCGTGAGACTTCTTGTAAGCACTGTACATCGTTCTGAGGCTTTGATAATTAATGATTCATGTATGGTTGGATCTAAATATATGAGAAATTTTTTCATTATTGCGTTGAAAAGAGTATTTTCCTCATTCTTTAAAGATGAATTCGAAAGATACTGTAATTATAATTAATGTGAACGAGTTACAACTCTTTAAAAAGCCACCAATTTGGGAATCCAAATATATATATGGAAAAAATAAGAGGGCTTTTGCGAAGGTTCTACAATTTTGTTAATTATTGTAATGTTAATATTGAGGAAAATAAAGTGTCCTTAAAATCGCCGAAGCAGTACATGATAATCACAATTCCTTTATTATATAAAGGAGGCCGCATTACCATAGAATAAGCGAAACCACCATTAAAAATGTTATGTCCATCCAAATTTAAATCATTCACTGTAATATACAAGTATATACCTTTCAACCTTTCAAATGTTCCGTGCGATGATTCCTCATTTCACGAAGGTCAAGCTTGTCGCCCCTCCTCTCGAGTTGGCCTGGTGAAGTAGAGAGTTAGTTTCTTGTACTCTTCACCTCACATAGCCAAGTACGCCCGGCTCATCAGGGATTGTTCTGAGCTAGGCGTCTAATCTTCTTTTAAAGATGTCCACCGCAACACCACTCGTGTTCCTTAGGTCTTTGGGCAGCTGATTAAACAGTCGTGGTCCTCTCACAACAAAAGTATTTTCTTCCAGGGTTAAGGATGTTCCTTGTCTAGCATTTAATTTGGGAACACTACATAGTCTTCCTTTTCTACTTTCCACTGTTATTTGGAGAGTTACAGGGTTCAGAGTAAGATTAGGGACTAGTTTCTCCATTATTTTCCAAGTGTAAACAATGGTGTCTCTCTCTCTTCTCCCTTCCAGTAAATATAGGTTTATTTCGCGTTACAACCTTTCCCAGTAATTCAGTTCTTTGCACCCCTTGATCTTGGCTGTGAAGTTCTCTGAATCCCCTCTAGCTGTCTAATATCTTCTTTTTTATATGGGCATGTTAGGACCGAGCAGTATTCAAATTTGGGTATGATCAGTGTTTTCAGTAGAGGAATCAATATATTCCTATCTTTTCGTTTAAAGGTTCTCAGTATCTGCCCAGTTATTCTCTTTGCTCTGTTTACTGCATCTTATTTTGTGTTAAAAATTTCGCATCATCAGTCATTCCAACCCCTAAATCGTTTGCTTTAGAATTTCTCTGAATTTCCTGTCCATTTGGGGTATAATAATCCATGGATTTTAGGTCCTCCCTTTTTCCGTGCCGTTGGAGCTGAAATTTCTCAGTGTTAAACTTCATATTGTTGTCTTCCGTCCACTTGTAGATTCTGTTCATGTCTGTTTGTAGAGATCCTATATCTTGTGGGTTTCTTATTTTTCTACTGATCTTTGTGTCATGTTACTGTGCTGTCTCTGGTAACGTCCTCATCTATGTCAGTTAGCATGATTATGAAGAGTAGTGGAGCTAATACTGTTCCTTGGGGTACTGAGCTCAGGACCTCTGATTCTGATGATATTCCTTGTACGATATTCCTTAAATGATTTCAAACTTCTTGTTGCCGTTATATATAGGCCCTCTAATCAAACAGCTGTGGATTACGATACAATGCAGGGAGACGCGGAAGGTAATCGTTTAGTTAATTTTCTCGAGGACAGCTATCGTATTCAAAAGTTTGGGGACCCTAGAGGTTGGACAGTATTTTAGATTTAGTAATAACTACGGACGATAGGCTAATCACTGGTCTTCAAGTAATACAACCGTTAAGCAATAGCGATCATAATATGGTAGAGTTTGTCCTTTCAGTAAGTCACTCGAAACCAGCTAACTGGACTAAAATTCCTAACTTCCAGCACGCAGACTTTTGTAATTTTCGAAATGAATTGTCACACGTCAATTGGGAAAACGTAATGGGAATCTCCAACTCAAAAATAATGTGGGAACTATAAATGAGGAATGTGTACCGTACAAGATTAAGCGTGCGAAAGTAAATAACAAGCCCTTGTGGTTTACTTCTAAAGTTGGGGATATTATAAGGAGTAGAGTGCGATAAAGACAATTTGTGGTTAGGAAACAACTACATATCTCTAAGGCGTGAAGCTAAAAGCGTTATAAAAATGTCCAAGCGCGAATTTGAAATCTCCATAGCTCGTGACGGCAAAGAAAACCCCAAGCGATTCTTTCAATACGTCAAAAAGAGGAATCTAGTAAAGTGTGTCTTGGGGGCGTTGAAAAATGCTGAGGAGAGCTAGTTTCTGAAAACACGCAAATAGCTACCCTGCTGAACGAATTTTTTACGTCAGTTTTTACTATAGAAGATGTAATGAATATCCCTACGGTCATAGACATAATACTTTTTGACAGTGGTAATACTTTAGATAATATTGTGGTTAGTGAAAGGGAGGTAATGTGCTATATTGATAAAATGAAAATGCATAAATCACCGGGGCCGGATTCCATATATTCCATACAACTAAAAGAATTAAAAGAAAGCATTGTTTTGCCGCTAACAAAGATTTTTAATGCGACTATTTCTGAGTGGTGCGTACCAGATAATTTCAAGTTAGCAAATGTAACACCTAATTTTAAGAAAGGGTGCAGCGGGAAATTATAGGCCAATCCGTTTAACGTCTGTTGTAGGTAAGCAACTGGAATCAATAATGAGGGATCGTATAGTCGAACACTTGGAATTGCATAACTTGATTAGAAATACGCAGCACGGTTTTAGGCGAAACAAATCTTGCTTAACTAATCTTTTAGAATTTTTTCAAAACCTGGTTGAAGTTTACGATGGTCATCGGGCGGTAGATGTAGTGTATTTAGATTTTCAAAAAGCGTTTGACACCGTACCGTAGAAAAGACTCATTGATAAAACTAAGGCTCATGGAATCAGGGGGTAGTAATAAATTGGATAGAAGAATGTTTTTGAGGTAGGAAACAGAGGGTGGTCGTTGATGGAGCAGAGTCGTCTTGGGCTAATGTAGCGAGCGGCGTTCCTCAGGGTTCTGTAATGGGCCCCTTGCCTTTTCTTATATATATTAACGATTTAGATGTCGGCCTAGTCAGTACAGTTTCAAAGTTTGCGGATGACACGAAGCTGGGTGGTAGGGCAATTAATGATGAAGATAGAGGTAAAATCCAGGAAGATCTGAAGAAAATCGTTTGGTCAATCACATGGCAAATGAGATTTAACGTCGATAAGTGCAAAATTTTACATATAGGTTCGCGTAACGGTAATTTTGTGTATAGTATGTCACGGAAGGAGTTGGCAAGCGTAGAACAGGAAAAAGATTTAGGAGTTAGCGTCACTGGTGATTTAAAAGTAGCGAAACAAAGTACAGCAGCGGTCAATAAGGCAAACAAGGTGCTAGGTTTTATAGCTCGGAATTTTTAGTACAATCGCACGATATTATTGTTCCTCTTTATAAATCATTAGTTAGATCCCATTTAGAGTACTTGATCCAATTTTGGAATCCGCATATGCGAAAGATATAAATAAAATCGAGAGAGTTCAAAGACGAGCAACTAAGATGATTCCGTCGCTTAGGTGGAACTCGTACGAGGATAGGCTTAAGGTCCTCAGGGTTCTGTAATGGGCCCCTTGCCTTTTCTTATATATATTAACGATTTAGATGTCGGCCTAGTCAGTACAGTTTCAAAGTTTGCGGATGACACGAAGCTGGGTGGTAGGGCAATTAATGATGAAGATAGAGGTAAAATCCAGGAAGATCTGAAGAAAATCGTTTGGTCAATCACATGGCAAATGAGATTTAACGTCGATAAGTGCAAAATTTTACATATAGGTTCGCGTAACGGTAATTTTGTGTATAGTATGTCACGGAAGGAGTTGGCAAGCGTAGAACAGGAAAAAGATTTAGGAGTTAGCGTCACTGGTGATTTAAAAGTAGCGAAACAAAGTACAGCAGCGGTCAATAAGGCAAACAAGGTGCTAGGTTTTATAGCTCGGAATTTTTAGTACAATCGCACGATATTATTGTTCCTCTTTATAAATCATTAGTTAGATCCCATTTAGAGTACTTGATCCAATTTTGGAATCCGCATATGCGAAAGATATAAATAAAATCGAGAGAGTTCAAAGACGAGCAACTAAGATGATTCCGTCGCTTAGGTGGAACTCGTACGAGGATAGGCTTAAGGAGTTAAAATTGACTACACTCGAGACTAGGAGGCTAAGGGGTGATCTAATCCAGGTTTTTAAAATTAGGAATGGGTTCGATAACGTAAATAGAGATAGCTTTTTCGAAATATCACAATATAATAGAACTAGAAATAATGGGTGTAAGTTGACAAGTAGAAGGTTCGAGACAGCAGTTGCCAAAAACGTTTATAAGCATAGAATAGTAAATAGGTGGAATAGTTTGCCGGTAGAAGTAATTAGTAGCACGTCTATAAACATGTTTAAAAAATCGATTAGACGCATATTTTGATAGACTGGGTATAGTTTAAGGTAGTAAAATTAAGGTTTTTGTGGTTCGCAACCCAAGTAAAATTGTAGGTCCCCTCCACCACCACGGAGTACATACTCGATACACAACTACAACCACAGTTCGTTGTAGGCCAGCCATGAGTGGATCCGAGGGTCTTTGTTGGTCTGAAACGTTATAACATTATACTGTAACGACTTGCCGCTGCTCACTAAGGAAATTATATATCCATTTCCCTACTTTTCCTGTTATTCCCATATATTTCAGTTTATGTATTATGATTCCATGGTTACACTTGAACGCTTTGGCAAAGTCTGTGTATATTACATTATAGTTTTCATTACTTTCCAGTGCATCACTAATGTTGTTGTAGTGTTCCATTAGTTGTGATAGGCATGATCTACCTGACCGAAACCCATGTTGGTTATCATTGAATTTTTCTGAGTTTCCAAAAAGTCTTAGATTTTCTATCTAACTAGTCTTTCACATATTTTAGTAAGATAAGATGTAAGCGACACTGACCAATAGTTTTTGGCCTCGGATCGATCTCCTCTATATGTTGGAACTATGTTCGCGCTCTTCAGGATGCCCGGTATTTCTCACGTGTCTAGTGATCGTCTCAATATCCTATATAGGGGATCAGTGATTGCATTCTTGCAGTTTTTGATTAGTATGGCATTCCATTTGTCCAGTCCTGCCGCTGAATGTGCTTCTAGTTTCCCTATAGCTTGTGTAATATCATCTGTCGTAAAGTCGAAGTCCGTCATACTTTTCCCTTGTAGTTCTTATGCAATAGAAAAGCGTTCTTTGAAGATCAGTTTGTCAGTTTTTGGGATACTGAAAGATGATTCGTACTGAGCTCTTAATATTTCAGATACTTCTGTTAGATCATCAGATAAAGCACTGTCTTCGTTTCTCAAAGGTCCGATAGTCGTATGGTTTTTCGACTTCCTTTTTGCAAAATTACAGAAGTACTTTGCGTTAACCTTTATCGCTTCTATAGCGTCGTCGTCTTCTTTTCTGTATGCTTCTCAGTTAGTTCCTGTATGACGCAATCGACACTGCAGTTTATCATTTAATATTTTTCTGATGTTATCTTTACAGTTACTTAATTTTGCAGTGACTCTTTTTCTCTTTCGTAACAATGACCTCTTTTGTCTCTCGAACCTGCTTCTCTTTCCTCTTTGCTGTATTTTTGGGACAGTCTTTCCACAATTTCCAGCGTCTTCTCTAAGGTCAATGCATCTCTTCCGTTGTCTTGGCCTCGGAGATGGCTTTCCAACCCATTACTTCCATGCTGGATGCAACACCTTTCCAGTTTATAGCTCTGGAGTGAAAATTAAAAATTTCGAATTTGCTTTTTTCTGTTGTTCGTGTTCTTTCCTTTCCTGTTGCTTTTATATTGGTTATTATTTCAATAATGTTGTGATCCGATATTATAGTTGGGGATATTTCTACATTATCAATTAGGCTGTTGTTGTTTGTGAATACCAAATCTAGGCAGTTGTTTTTTCTTGTGTTTTCTGTTATTTCTTGTGTTAACATAATTTCATCAGCTAGAGCTAGTAGCATTTTTACCTGCTCCTGGTCTTCCCGTGTGCCCCCCTTTTCCTGGTGTATACATATATTTTTTCCTATCCTTTTATATTTCATGAATAGAAAATTAAAATCACCACAGAGAAAAATATTTGGGGTTGGAGTGTGTAGATCTTTTACCGTTTCCTACCTCTGTAATGGAATATCAGAATTTTGAGGTTGGCGTGTTCGGGTGTCTGTACATTACAATTAGTACCATATTTATTTTTTCAAGTTTTGCTGCTACACATTCTTCGTAGCTGTTTGAGGTACTTATAGTCATTTCTGCCATATGCCTTTCGCGTGTGTAAATAGCACATCCTCCTTTACGTCTCACTGTTCTGTCGGCTCGGAGGATGTTATAGTTGTTAATTTGTATTTCTTTTTAATCACTACAGAACTCGCAGGTTTCACAGTTCGCCTGGCAGTCCTTTAGATGGGTTTCCGTGAGGCATGCAAAATCTACTCCGGTTTCTTGCAGTAGTCCTTTCAGGAATAAAATTTTGTCCGGGGAATGGTTTGATTTAAGGCCCTGAACGTTAGCTCGGATTATTTTTATTTTTTCCCTTTCTTTGTTACATACTTGTGTTTCCGATTCATTTTCCAATGGTGGTGCCGGTTTCGTTGCCTTGTGATCATCCGAGGATTTTCCTCTCTTTATCTGTTTCGATAACCATTGTCCCGATATCGCATATAATGTCTTTCTGTATGCCTTCTGTACGACTCTCGAATCCCTGTATTTGTCACTTGGCTTTGTATTTGTTGGATGGTATTGAATAGTTGAATTGTGTGGGCTACATCTAAAAAATTGGTAGCCCTCTTTGTTGCTGGTTTCGTCTGCTCACCTATTGGATTCATATATATATATTAGGGTGGTCCTCAAAATCGAAAGTTGGAATTATTCAGTTCCCAGGGCCTCAATCTGTGAGGTTACCCATAAAAACACTGTGGTTAAAATTTCATTGAGAAATAATATTTACCCTGTGCTCATGAAGGTTGAAGTTTATAGGGTATACCAGCCTCCGGGTCCCCCCCATTTAAGGGTATTAGCCGCTCAGGGGCGGGGGTCTCATGGGTGCTGACGCCACTCATTGTCGCCCGGTTCGCAGCGAGGCCTTCCGAGCGTCCGGGAATTTCTTCCGGTGCTCTGCAACACCCAGGAGCATGTACTGCAGCTGGTCCTCCTTCTTCGTGTGGCGCCTGTTGTATTCTTGTGCCAACGCCACGGCCCGCTCGGCATGGTCGTTGGTCACGGACAGGTTCCGGACCACCTCGGCAGCCGCTTGGAATTGCTCGCTGTCCGGCCATTTCGACACATCCTGTTCCAGGAATCCACGTCGCAATTGGAGTCGGTCGAAGAACTGGCGAGTCCTCCCCGTCACGAATGTCTCTAATGACAGGGAAGAGCACGCCAGGACCGACGCTCTCTTGGGCGGGTCGTCCTCCTCCGTTGGCTCCTCCAACATCGCAGCAGTCATCGCCTTCTTCGTTTCCGGAGGAACATCGTCGTCGAAGAGAGCCAGGGCCACCAACTCCTCGGACAAGTACCACAGGTGGTTGGCGAATTTCGACTTGGCTGCTTTCGCCACCTCCTTGTCTTCGTATTTTTCCAGAGACTGGAGGAGCCAGAGATCTCTCAGGGGGGGCCTTCGCCGCGTTCGGGGCCTCCGTCCACGCCTTTGTGTAGAACTTCACGGCGAACACGCTCAGGCGCCAAACTCCGGCCTCTTCCTTGGCTGTGAGCCGTAACTGCCGCCGGAACATCCATACCTTCAGGGCGTACAACACCTTCGACATCCAGCGGGCCTGGTGCATCGCACCGGGCGCTCGGAACCGAATCCCACGGGGGGGGGGCACTCCGCCGAGGAAGATGATGGTGAGTTCCAAGAGCTCCAAATAATCACCCCGGGGGTGACCTTTCTGCAAGGCCTTCTTGCAGAACTCGATGATGGAGTCTGCATCCTCCTCGACGATTTGACGAGCGTTGGCATCACTCATGACGTGGTCGTAATCTTCTTGGTTCACAAACTCCCATTGCGCCTTGAATCGCTTGAAGAGCTGAACCTCGGGTGCCAACGACGGTCCAAGGACTTCCGTGAAAACCGCACTGACAAGAAGCTCCAGGACATGGTGACGACATGCCAGATAGAGGAGGCTTCTCCCAAGTTCCTGCTCGATCAGCACGCATGCACCTGTGTTCTTTCCCGTGTTTGAAGCCGTAGTGTCGAACGAGAGGGCACCAACTTTGTCATCCAATCCCCAGTCTCGCAGAGCTTCCACCACAGCTTTGGCACAGTTTGCACCAGTACCGGAACCGAGCTTGGCGACCTGGAGGAGTTGCACCTCGCCGCCACAAGAGACCAGGATCGGGAGTCGATCAACCTGTTCCTTGGACGTCAGATCCGCCATCAGCTTCCCATCCCAGTGAACAACGAGCGCAGCTTTTCGATGGAAGGGCTCCTTGAGCTGAGCGGCAACTTGTTGGCGTTGCGCCATCCTCTGGCGCCGTATGGACCACCGGTTGATGTTCAACTCATCAATGTTGTGGCCAAGGGACCGAGCCGTCTCACCGAGCACGTAAACGGCGTCGCGGTCGGTCAGCTTCGTGCGGTCCAAGCTAGCCGCCAGTGCCGGTGAAATGATATTCGCCGGCCGACTGCGCTTGGGTGGGCTGCAACCTCCGACAGCGCCACGGGTGGGAGAGTCGCTGGGGGTTGAAGAGCTCGAGCTGGAAGAGGCCAATTCTGCTGTTTGAGAAGTAGTGGCCATTTCTTCAGTCGCACGGCGCCGACGGCGTTGTTTAGCCTCCCTCCGCTGCGCAACATTGCGCTCTGTGCGAGCCAGGACCACATCAGCTCCTCCCATGGTCCCCCTGCGGCCGGGTTCTCGTTGGGCGATCAGGAAGGCCTTGTCCTCCTCGATGTTCATCATGTTCAGTGCGTCAGCGTGGGCGACATCGAAGAGGTTGCAGAACATCTGCTGGAAGGAGGCTTCCCGTGCAATCTGGGCATCTGAGCGTCGATTCTTGTTCTTCTTGAGAAGCTTGTACTCGCCATACAACTTCTCTAGCTTCTCAGTGATGTGGTCTCGTCTCGTCGTTGGAATCCGCGTTTTCGTCCACAAGATAAGCACTTCATCAGCAACGGCCGTGACAGCCTCCCTCCCTCCATGGCAGCTTGCTCCCCGTGAGTGCAGAGACTGGCGTCACAAGGAAGTCTTTTGAACGTGTACTGGCCATTTCACCAAAATAACACCTGGGGAAGATACATTGGAAACGTTTAATACCAATTCTAAAGGCAAGCCAAAAAAAAACACTAATCTGTCAACGGTGAGAGCAACACCACACACAATCCGACCCTCTCAGCAAGGCGTGTCAACGGCCCACATAGGGGCATAACTTCAACCTTCTTGAGCACAGGGTAAATATTATTATTTCTCAATGACATTTTAACCACAGTGTTTTTATGCATAACCTCACAGATTGAGACCCTGGGAGCAAGAGAAATATACGTTTGAAAATCCCCCCCTATGCTTGAGGACCACCCTAATATATATATATATATATAATATATATATATTATATATATATATAATATATATATATAGGGTGGGCCAAAAAAAACTATTACCCGACTTTTGAAAAAATATTGTGGCTCACCCTCTATATTGATCTTACTGCTGAGGCCGCATGTTGTACCCATACTTTTACTCTTTCAAACGCTGGCTTTGAATCTAGATTCAACGCCCCCAAGAGTAGAGGTACATGCTCACAACTTTCAGGTGACAGTCTTTTGCACAAAATAATTAATTTATTTCCTTTTTCATTTCAGACCATCATTCTGCTATAGTTGGTGAACAAGTTATAACGTAATGAAGTACTCTCTGGAAGGTGAAGCATTGATATTGAACCTGCGTAAGTAGAAACACGGGTGCAAAACGAATGAAGAAAGAGTTTCCAAATAAACGATGGACGATACCCTGACTTCAATATCTCAAAGAAAATCGATATCACAGGGTCGACCAAACGAAAAGAAGGCAGTGGAAGGCCAAAAATATCACGTACTGAGGAAAATATTGACACGGTTTCATCCATGATATGCAGGCAAGAAGAACGGCCCAACACCCACAAGTCCGTTAGAGAAATTTAAAAAACTACTGATATTTCTCGTTCTAGTGTTCGTCGATAAGGGAGAAGTCAAGGTTGCAAGCGTGCATTGATAATGGAGGAGGGCACATTCCGCATACTCTTGGACTCAATTAGGTAACTGTATAGAAACAAAGTTTTTCTACACGTGTCTGTATAACAACGAATTACAAAATAATGGTAACAGTTAGCAAATATCCAACTTCACCACGAGATAGATCATGAAATTCTATACAGGACACATATATTCATTGTACAAATAACATTTGATGAAGGTAAAATTATATTGTTAAAAATCAGGGTAATAGTTTTTTGGCCCACTCGATATATATAAAAATTCAAAATGATAAATAGTCTTCTGAAAAGAAGAGTATATTTCATTGCAATTACGCACTGC